>VDFB02331078.1:0-65018 GCA_007258455.2 Sequoia sempervirens | reverse complement strand
TTTCTGAGTAGCAAACGAGGAGAGTGATCTAGAAACAATATTTCATAGGAGAAGAAGTTTGTGAAGAGAGGGGATGAATACTAAAGAGTTGTCCCAGTCAAGGGGAGTACTGCTTATTACAGTATTGTTGTTGGTTACTTTTGTTGTTGAAGGTTTTTTAGAAAGTAGGTGTTTCCATCAATGAGAAAGGGGGATATTTTTGGAAGCTAGAGTTGTTTTTGAGGTTTTCAAGTTTTTTCATTGATGTCAACCCCTTATATGAAGAGAGTGTTGGAATGTTGTTGGTGTTTTCATTGATTTCTTACTTTAGTATAGTTGCAAAGGTTGTTGGTTTGACTTGTGTTGGGGGATATTGTTGATGTTGGAGATAATTTCACTATGTTGTTGTGTTTTCATAAATATTGTCATTGATGTATATGATAATTAATGATACAGATGTCATTGGTTCACTTTATTTCCAAGTTCTTTTGAGAAAATTTGAATAAAAGAGAATTTAGTATGACAAAGTGGTGTTTAGTGTTTTTCTCTAAATTTATTCATGGTTGAAGATATGCCCCATGCAGCTTGGATGTAATGATCAAAGATGTTTAGAGGTGTTACATCTAGATATTCAGGTTCTAGATCATTTTGCAATAGAAGATGTGTTTGACAGTATGTTTGTCTGATAAAACATGGTGTTTGGGAGAAATGTGATTTCTCCACATTTATCCACAATGAATATTCTAGTGTTGTAGATATAGGAACATGCTTATATTGATTTTATCTACCTTCCCATGAAGTTTCAGGTGTTGTGGTTCTCCAAAAATTGTTTGGTGTGTTGGATGTTTGTTCTAGTATATCTAGTTTCATAGAATGAAGGTGTTCTTGAGTTTTAGATGGTTGTAATAGTTGTTCAAAATATTTTGATAATGTTGGAATATTCTAAGATGTTGTATGGATACCATGGAGTGTTTCTATGTGTTCTACGAGATGTTTTTAGACCTTGAGAGGTTTTTTGGAGTTGCTTGTTAGTGTTAGTGCAAGTTTAGTTGACCTAGTGTGCTAGTACTAATCACAGAGGATAATTATTGTTTGAGGAAGTGTGTTGATGTAGATTTGGGTCCAAATTAAGTAGTGGCATGGTTTTTCTTCAATTTTTATATTGTGGAAGTGATTGACGCCAACCTATTTGGTGTTGCACAACTGAGGTATATATGTTTCCTTAAGGCTAACCTAATTGAGATTGTTTTAGGTTGTGAAGGGTATAAATGCAAGGAGAATTATTATGTGGGCCAAAAATATAGTGTGTGATGTGAAAGATGTGAATGTGATCAAGTGTAATGATCTAAGTGAGAGCTTTAATTCCAATGACTTCCTAATGCAGTGAGCAAAATGTGTCTACATTTTAGTCTATTTGATTAGTTGTTTGTGCTTGAATGGAGCTATACCTTCAACATATGAGAGATACATTGTTATTAGTTCAAATTGGTAATGATCCACCCCTTCTTCTATTCTTCTTTCTACTAGATAGTGAGTCCTTTGGAAATGAGCCTTTCTTTATCTTTCTAGGCAATGAGCCCTTGGTAGTGAGCCTTATTATATTTAGTGTTGCAATTCATATATTAGTGAGCTAATCCTCGCCATTTTTTTTTTCTTCTTTGGTTTTCCATGTAAATCTGGTGTTCTTAAGTGTTTGGATGTGTTTGCATTACTATTTCATATTTTTACATTCTACTAATGCATGATCAAGGTTTAATAGTTGTTAAGGGTTCAAGGGATAATGCAGATTTAAATGTTAATGAGATTTTTCGATGTTTTAAAATTATACAACTGATTCACCCCCTCTCAGTTATCATGTGCATCTAACACAAAGAACAAAAAAAGGGTCTATAATAAATATATTCAACATTTTTTTTTCAAAACCACTTAAGTTAGTAGTTTTCAAGATTGAATCTTTGGATATAAGAAAACGTGATACACAAAAAAGTCTATCTAAAATAGAAAATAGATTAATTATATAGAAAAATAAACCAAAAAATAGATTCTTTGGATTTTTTGATAAGTTAAAAAAAACTGAAAAAGGATAAAAAATGTAAAATTTATGCTCAATTGAAGTTTCAAAACAAAGAGATGACTTTGAACAAAAATACATGAATTTTAGAGATTTTTTATTGAGCTTTACCTCCACCAATGCATATGTGTCTAATCCTTATTTCCAACTCTTAAATTTTTTTGAAAATCCAATTAAAAATTATTGAATTATGATCATTTTAGCAATAAGTGCTCTAAAAGGAATTTAAATAAGCTTGGTCAATTATTTAAGCCCCCTATTGTTGACCCCTAGTTGGCTATATGACTGATTATTAAGGTAAAATGGGCTAAAGTTTGGGGGGCTAGTTTTAAACCCTAGAATTTTGAATGAGACCATCTGTTGAATGAATCAAGTGACCAAAGGCTTAGACATTGCTAGGCCCTTGGTCCTTGATAGGACCATAAATTTATAAAAATAAAAAAACTAAAACCTCATGTTTCCTATGGATCTCTAAGAATATTTAAATGTTATTTTTTTGGCAAAACTATGCTAGATTTTATAACAATATCAAAATAAATTTAAATTATATGGATATAAAATAAATATCAAAACAAGTAAAATAAAATATGACTCCTCTTGTGTATCTCCACATACAGATTATGTATTTAGAAAATTTCATTGTGCATTTATTTGTGCCAAGAATATTTTTGGTGTATGTTTAAATTAAAACATTGAATATACCTCTATGTTGCACTCATCTTGCAGTTATAACATGTGATATTCCAAACCCTCAAATGTGTGTATATGCCCAATTCCTACATAAAAATAATAATCAATGTATATATACTTCAAATTGAATTATGTTTTTTTTTTTTTGGAAAAAGTGGCAAGCCACTATAATTATATTAATATTAAAATATAGATATTACAAAATCCTGGTTCAGGCGAGCATACTAGCGGGAAAGAACTAGGAAGAAAACCCCTGGTTATAGCTCGAAAAGGTACAAAAAATTCCTAGACTTCTTTACATTGACAGACAACAACCCCCTTTTTACATTCCAAGGAAATCTCTTTACATTGACAAACATCCCCCTTTTACATTGTAAAAAACATCCCCCCATACATGACCAAAATATAGACCCCATTACATATTCAAATATAGCCTTGAGTACCCTTTATATATTCAAAATACAAGACCCGTTACATATTCAAAATACATAGTAATTATAGATTTTGTATATTCACCCTTTTGCATGACATTGTACTGCATTATCCAAATTATACTGCATTTTCCACATAGTCGAATAAAAATCCTAACTACAAAATCGCCCACAGCCAAAATATTGAAACACTGTTTAAAAAGAAGCTGACTTATTCACTATTCTTCAAGGGTCATTTATCGAGCCTTCATCCTACACATGCTTATCATACTCCTACAAAGGAACTGTTAGATTAATATTAGGAACATAATGATAACAATATTTCCCCCTAACAACTTGTGGAAGAACAAATAATTGCAAATTGTGCACACATGTATGGTTCCTCAAGAAAGATATTGCATGATACTTTCTTTTTATATGATCTATTTCCTCCATAGAAAAAGAATATTTGTATTTATTGAGAGCTTGGTACAAGTAAGTTGAGGTATCATGCATTGTAGATAGAAGCATACCTTGAAAAATTTCTACATACCTCTTTTTATAATGGATTAGATATGTAGGGAATAAACCTCCCACTAGACCATCACCCTTGGTGAAGTCGTAATGTTGAACACTCTGAAGTAATGCATCATTTTCCAGATAAAGTCTGATGACAAACTTACTAGCTATATATTTTAACACATTAAAGTTTTGAACCAAATCCAGAATGTTCGATAAGAAGATAGATATTAAGTTAGCTAGAAATATGATCCTTTGCAATTATGTGTGCAATACATCCTCACCAACGATGATTTTAATGCAATTTAACACAAACTTACAATTTACTTTGAAAGCTTTCTAAAATTCCTTCTCAATACATGTCGAGAAAGGCTCTTCCCACGGTTTAACTACAATCGGCACCCTGTAATTTCTCACTTGAAATTCCTTAAACTCTATGAATCTATAAAATTCCAAAGATGACCCTCTATTCTACAAGACCACTAAATTTTTGATAAATGAAAAATGAAACAAGTCAAACTATGTTTAAAGGAAAGCTTTCCATGCTTTTTACGACACTCTTTCTTGAGAAAAGCATCTTGCAAGGATGACACGCTTGGAGAGTCTCAAAATTTAAAATGGCTACTAAGTTTCCTGCATTCGTATGGAATGCAATTTAAAATTTGTACTAGTTACAACATCAACACATGTTAGCATGTTTCATTTGTAATCATTAAAGAAATAGCCCTTTAGAAGAAAACTTGCTTGATAACCAGACTTTGGCTAAATTTAAATAAATTTTGATGCTAAAACTAAATATAAATTTAGCATTGTACTTTACAAGGAAAACTCAAGACTTAATCCAAGCATGTCGTCCTTGCAAAATATGATGAATATTTTTTATTAAGTGTGTCATGTCGAAGCTCTCCAGTTCGTATGTGTGGAAAATCTACCTCTATGCCACGTTAAGCCTTCTTTAAAGCATGTGTTTGGATTTAAAACATGTGTTTGAATTTCCAAATGAAAGCCCTGCACTTTACATGAGAAGATATTAATAGCACATGTAATTTATTTAAACATATCATTGCAAATGTTCGATGTATGCATGCACAAGAAAAATTTATAGCTTCTCCTTTCATTGTGCAAAGATAACTTTGAATATTTATCTATGAAACCTTAGCATCATGCTTTATTAGATCAAGCAATTGAGTGAAAGCCTTTAATGTACTTAAATCATTGACTTTTGTGATCTCTATATTACCACTTCCTAACCCTGCTAAGAAGTCTGCTACCTTGTTCCCTTCTCTATAAGTATGCGAAATGACTGAAGATTCAAGCTTATCTAATAATATCCTTGATTTATTTAGCACATAACTTAAATTCTAGTTGTGAATTTTCCTTTCCCTAAATGCATTGATGATCATCATTGAATCCCCTTCTATATGTAGGTTTGAAAAGCCCAGATGGATTGCCAATTCCAAACCCAATAACAACACTTGAGCTCCTATACTATTATTCGTGCCATTTTGTAAATAGAAAGAAGAAGCAGTCAAGACTACCCCTGATGTAATTCTGATGCAAATTCCTATGCCTACGGAGCCTAGATTACCTTTGGATGCCCCATTGAAATTTAATTTTACAAAATCCCTTTGTGGAGGAAGCCATTTAACTGATGCTCTATCTACTTTTGTGGTGCTTGAATTATGTATATTACTAGTGTGTAAATATACTTTATTTCTAATGTATATATTCTTGAAAAATAGAATTCTATGCCATGTATACTTCCTCTAGTATTTTTGTAAAATATGGTAGTTTGTACATTCATTACAATATGGAATACATACAATCATATATGGAATTTCAAATGAGGGTTAATCAAAGGACCCATACATAACACTAAAAAATATGTCACTGAAATATTAATTGATATGTCAAACATCATTACTTGATTGCTCTAAACACAACGATGTAGTTTATTTCACTCTTGGACACAATTATAAATACTTGATCCCTATAACCACTCAAAAAATCTCAAAAACTAGTTAATGCAATCTAACCACAAGACACATAAACATGTAAATGGAGTGAGATAAGGGGGTATATTTTCCTCAAATTTCTCAACATTCCAGCATGTGCCAACTCACCAATCTAGCTCTCTTTCCAAACTACACACTTAGACAATTTCATAATTAATATGGCTTGATCTAATGAACTGAAATGAACACCATTTAATTCTATAATCTCAAATTCACCTGATTCATGATATTCATGCAGGACATCCTCAAAGCACTGAGTACCAACTTCATGAGAATTTATTTGATTTAACTCTTAATTCTTAAGGAAAGTGTACTTCCACCACCTCAACTTGCATTCCCAAGATTTTACCTCAAGGCACTAATTCACCACAAATTTCTCATGACTTTCTATAAATACGACCCTCTCCTCCAAATTCTTTACTTCTATCTTCAGCTTTCAATTTCTTATTTTCATTTTCCCTTGATTGTGAACTATGGATACCCCCATTTGTCTTACCAGCGTCCATCACCAAACTGGGTTCCTAGGTTGAATTACAAGCTAGCTGCTTGAAAAAGTGTTTTTCCTCAAGACGTCCTCTACCAAGGCCTCTCTGTGTATGGTTCTTAGAGAAAATTTTATGAATTTCAGGTCGTATTACAGGGTGAATTTGGACTTGGCTTAACAATTCATCTCTTCCTTGCTAGACCTTACACTCTTTGTAGCCAAAGTTCATTATATTGATATGATGATAATACGACCAAACTATCTAGGGAATATAGACACCATTTTATCCATCGCTCAACCTGTGGTGGGAATTCTAGTGGTCAAGGACATTCCATAGTTTTTGAACCATGGAGGGATAGTTCCTCTTCTGCCCTTCCTTACTACATTGCATACCCTCAACCTTGACGAGCACAAGGAAAACACCTACCTAGGGTACATGTTTCTTTGAGATGAGACACCACAAATTGACTAATTGGGAAGCGTGCCCACTATTTTGATGAGGTTTCTTGAATAGCTAGCCCCCTTTTTTCTTTTTTGATATCAATTTGTAGCAAGAATTTTGTATTTCCATGTACATATGAGGTTATTACCATATAATATAATGGAAATCTTTCTTTTCTATAAAAAAATGACTTCACCTTTTGCTTCTTCATGCATGCATTTTCTTCAAATGGTTTTACATTTTCTAATTTTTAATGAAATATTTTTTCACAATTCAGTTATCATGTGTTCTAATTAAGATGAATTTGTTAATTTCAAGACCTAACCCAAAAAAGGGGGGGAAAAAACCACCAACGCAAACTACCCTAACAAAGCAATTTACCCTAATCTCCATTACTAACTTTGTAATACTTTTAGTTCAAATTTTAGTAGGCTTGTCATTAAATTTACTTAAATGCCATTCAGATAACCTACTGTAATTATGAATTACTCAAAATTTTGTGTGTTTAATTATGAATGAGAATTCAAAATTGTACTTATCCACAATTTTGTTAAAGTGTATGGAAACAACCTAATGAATAGTCGATTACACACAGCTTTTCCATTTTTTCAGACTTGTACCTTCATCCAACCTTAGCTTATGGAATTCCATCTCCCTTTGCTCTATTTCATGAATAATTATATTTGTCACATGCTCACTTCTTCCTTTAGGGCCTCATCGACAACCTACCTTATCTTCAACCCTAATACCACTATTTATCTCATTAGACCAAACTTTAGCATGATTTACATAATTATAAGAAAGAGAGAAAGTAAAAGTCTAGTACTTTATCATTTGTATAAAATCAAAGGTTTCTTCCCTTTTAAACCATGAATTCATAATTAGGGGAAAAAAGCATGCATCTCCCGTCTATTTCACCCATTCCTTCATGTCACCATCATCCACACATGCGAAGAGTGGTAACTCACTTCCTTCAGATTCACACTTAAAGTGTTATATTTCCAAATTCTTATGACCTTGCTTATTTTCCTATACAACTTTCAACATTTCTACATAATGATTAGGATTAGCATATTTATTTAATCCAACTATTGAACCAATAAAAACTCTATTTCCACTAGGGTATTGCATTCTTCTAGAATTCAAACACCAATTCGATAATTGTTCCCTCCTTTTCACACTCAAAGAAGAGTATGTTAGTGGGATCACCTTATGAATGGCCAAGCCTACCCTAGTCAAAAAAAAACTTACAGTCAATTTCACTATGATCAGTTGTGTCAAGAATTCTACACTCTATAACTTGACCAAAAGTGAACAAATTCAAGGGTGAGCTCTTCTAATTAAGAATTTTCTAGAGCTCTTTAATCTATTTTTCACTTTCCATATAAAGCTTGTTTGGACCTTTAACTCATGAGCACACCTCAACATTGTGACTGGGATGTAGTGCCCCTCTGTTTGTGTTGTCGTTTTGCATCCCATCTCATCTTGGGGTTAGTTACCATTTGGTATTTAGTTTAATTGAACTATTTGCTTCATTGATTTGATATAAAGAGTATTGTTGTTGGAGGGTGTTTTGATAATTTAAGTAAAATGTTTGATACAATGGTGATAATAATAAATATTATTTATGTTTGTTTGATTTAAATGAAATTAAATTATTACTAATATAAAAATATAAAAAATAAAATATGGTTTACTGTAGTTTAAAGGTTAAAATTAATAAATTAAACTTTATGATTTAAACGAAATATTAAAATATACATATATTAAATTAATAGAATTGTGTAAGTTTTATGAGAAGTTAGAATTAATAAATATCCTAAAATGGAGTTAGGGGAGGAAGTAATGAAATAAAGATGTTCTATTAATTAATAAGGAAGAGTGGTTGAGAGAAATTGTTGGAAAATCAAATAAAATAATTAAAAAGAATTATTGTGAATGGCTAATTAAGGATATTCTATTAATTTAAGTTGAAGAATGGTGGAAAGAATTTGGCAAAGATTAAATAAATGAAATTTTAATTAGAAGATTGCATGCAACCACGAAAAGAGGGGGGGATAGTAATTAAATATGTTATCTTGTTTATGAAAAGGGGGCTTTGATATATTTTTTGGAAACGAATTTCTTGATTTTGGGATTGCTCTTTGGGAATAAGATGTTGGCTTTTGGAGGCTTCAACGGGGAATTGGGGTTTCTTGAATTATACTCCTATAGAATTTGTTGAGGAGATTGGAGCTGGGAGCAGAATTTAGGAGAGCTTTGCATTCACCTTCAGTTTCGTTAAATGACCCTAATCAGGTTTTACTGCATCCTAATTTTTACTCTTGTTCATCTTGCTTTGAAATAAATTTTAAGAGAAGATTTCTGAAGGAGTTCTTAATATACCTCTATAAAACAGTTGTGGGTGTGCTCTGAAAATAATTGTTTGAAGGTTTCTAAAGATTTAAATGAATCCTAGAACTGAATGAGTGTCTAATTAACAAACCTTTACACAATATAATCTTTCTCATTTGAAATTATTTTCCCTGCATTCTATTCTAAGTTCGGATGGCGAATGCTTGATAATGTATGGAATCCTCTTATATTTGATAGCCATAATAATTACTGATCTTTTCTAGCTTGGGTCTGCATGTCATTGTACTATTGTCAACTTGATTCTGTCGATGTGTGAGATTGTTGGCACATGTACCTTGATTGCTTTTGAGTTAATCTTCCCTTTTGGTGTCCTATATATTTCCTTGTAGACTTCTACAGCGTAACCTTCTTGGTGTCGCCCTATTTGGGGGTACAATTTGTGTGTACTGAAGATATCAAATTGCAATTCACCCTTTTCACTTTGCTTCAAATTTGAAATGGTTTTGGTAGATCTTTAGAGTTGGCTTCCATGCAACTGGATTCTTTGATTTATTGTATGGTGGCATCGAGCTTCCTTTCAGTTCCCTCCCTCATGATGACACTTTTCTTTTAATCATTGTATGATTTGTTGTATGTGTGTTTCACCGTCTCTGTTGGCACAAGAAGAGATCTTGCAAAATTTTGTAGCGCCCTGAAAAAGGTAGGTAATTTCTTGGAGTGGAATCCTTCTTGATTCTGGCATTTGAACTTGAATCTATGCATGTAATCTACAATTGAATATTAGGTGTTGTATCCCAAAATGAATATTATTCTTTTGTTTGATCAATCATGGGTATGGATGTTGGGTGTTGTCTAAGTTCGATTTAGATTCTCAATCGATATTGTATGATGGGTTTTGGCTTATTCGTTTGTTAAGCACCTTTGTGCACCATAAGTTTCTTTCCTTCCGCTGCCCTGTTAACTCGTGTGGATTAGTGGTTGTAAACGGTTTGGTTTACTCTGATTCACTTCAGCTTATTCAATCTTACCTCCTTTTTCCATTGCTCTAGAATTCTTAGACGACTTGTCATTCACTTATCTCAAGTCCTTGGTTCTTTTATCTGTAAGCCTCAAACCTTAAATCTAGTCATCAAATTAGTCATATGAAATTTGAGTCTTATATACCATAGAAACGGTCTACGACCCCTCTTTTTAAATAAAATTTTGATTGCTGGTCATGGGTTCTACCATTGTTGACATCTTCTATGATTCTTATTTTTTGTGTTGTACACATGCATTCCCTCGAGTTTTCTATTGTTTGAAGTTACTTACTTAATTGCTTGTTGAATCTAGTAATATGAATCCCTGTGAATGGTGGGTACAATGACAAACAAGCAGACTACATATTCAAATGCAAGTAATTACTTCTATTCATTGTACTTGCATAAACAATGATTGGCTCTTAATGGTTAATTTTTATGTCACTATATATATTCATGTTTCCTACGTCTAACTATCTATATACAATGTATCTTAGAAATTTGAGTGAATTGGTCATCAGCTCCAGGCTAATAAATGTATGTGTATAAATCTGTATGTGGGTGTTCTGTTGGTCAGGTTTTTCAATTGGTGAAAACATCTTATTCTTCTCCATTTATCTCATCCTTGGGTTTCCTTTACTTCATTGTCTTTATCATCAGTGTTAAATGAGTTTGCAACATTAATGTATACTTTGGAGCTAACCCCAGTTACGTTTTTGGGCCCATTATCCTTATCAACCTTAGTGGCAACAATGAGCATTTTATAAGTTTGCAACATGTAGCTCTTAGAGCCAATCATGTTGTCGTCTTCATCTTATTTCTTCTAGTTAAAATTAGGCATTTGATTCTTCTTTGATATGATTGTGATACTCCTTGCTTTGCAATTCACTATGAAGGTTATTTCCATGGCATAGTGGTCAGTACCTTTATTCTTCCATATGAGTGTGTATTTTAACCATTGGCACCACACTCGTAATTAGGACATCTAGAGATAATTTTTACTATAGTTTACCATGCCAATATTCCTTCTATCTTTGGTTTTATCATTGAACAATGGATTACCTTATGACGTTAAGTGATAGGTAGCTTCTCTTTTCCTTGTCTCCATCGACGTGGAGATAGCTAGTCATCATTACTTTATTTTCCCTTAACTGAGCACTTGGTGTGAGTCAACTGATTCAACCTCTTCCTTTTTGTGTCGGTCGAGGCATAATCAAGTTAATTAACCCTTAGTTTGATAATCATGTTTACAATTATACAGAATAGATGTAAGTGAAATGTAATTTGATTGTATTCAATTTATATAAATGTATGTTAGTCTTTAACAAACAATAAATATCTATATAATAGTTCTATGATATATAAGGAAATCACGGTGAGAGGTTTGCATGTTAATCAGTAAGTGGCTGCAAAACGTCTTTATATTTGAGTTTAACAAGATTCACTCCTATGCGAGGGGTTTTTTATATATGATTATAACTTGTAGGGTTTTTTTTTATTATTATTGATTATATATATAGATATTGTTGTGATTAAATTAGTACTTTGATAACAACAATTTAAGTTCATTATCTAATCCTATACACATATTGATGTGTGTGTGTGTGTGGGAAAATTTATGTACATAGGTGTTTGGTATCCCTCGTAAAAGTGTTGTTGCTCTTATGTATTGTAAATAAATAATTTAAGTGAGAGAAACATTAGGTATAGGAGATTAAAATAATTGTTTCTAGAGTAACTGATAGATTAGCCTTAATGGAAATAAATTATTCCTTGTTCAAAATAATTATATAGGAAGCTTGGTTGTTTTCAATATAAAATTTAATTTGTGTCCTATGATATATATAAAGAAATTATTAAGGAATAGGAGATGGATGCTTGTAAATTTATTATGTAATTCATTACTTTTACTATGAATATAAGTTAATTGTGTGAGATGATGTGTTGATTTCATGATGAAAATATCTTTGGGATTTGTTCATTGTATTTCTTTGTGTATTAGGAGTCTTCCAGAGGCTAGGGTGAATTGTTGATCAGATGGAATTCTTTGTCATCCTTATGATGATCATTGCAATTAATTGAGATTATGATGGTTATCAGCCTTGCACTTTAGGTACACCTTGTGTTTGAGTGAAACTTGTAAGCAGGAGGGTTAATTCCTCACTTGAGATTTGTTTGAGTTTTGTGTTGTGCAAGTGGTTTTGTTTTCAGTTTCATTGGTTTTCTAGTTGTTGATAGGGGGGTGGCTTCCAATGGGCATCAACGCACAAAGGGGCACCTAGATAACCCATGTGGAATTTTGTTAACAAGTGATAACATAAAATAAACTAGGGGGAATTGGGTAGCTAAAATATTAACAAGATAAGCTTATACCTTGCTCAGCCTCAAGTGCTCGTTTAGGCTTGAGGTGAGTCAAGAAGGCTTGGAATGGAAAAATCAATTACCTTGTCTCCACGAGAGGTAAGTTGATTCTGCATAAGTGTGCATGAGGGGTCGAAGATCTGTAGAGGCTATGAGGATAACCCAGGATGGGGGTTGGGGCCTAGGAAGATCTACCCAGATAACCTATGAACAGCTATGTGATGAAACTTCCCCTATGACAACCATGAGTTTCCTTGCTTGATGTTTTACCCTAGAATTTATGTTCCTCTAGAAGTATAGCCATTGTTGTTTATTGTTGTTGTTCCTCCTATGCTTGTGAGTTATGTCATTCTTGTGATGTCTAGTCCTTTTCTTTAGGTGATGGTGGGTCACCTTGTTACCTCCTAGCATGGGGGGTGAACCTTTGGGTTCATATGGTTGGGTGGAACATGTTACGTTCTCCATTGGGTTCCCTTCTCCTGCTCATGTCATGGTGGCTTAACTCAATCTGAAGAATACTGCAATGCATCTTCTTTTGACAATTGTGATCATTGTACTATATCTCTATCATGCATCATGTGTTGAGTACCCCTCCCATGTAACAAGTATTATTGAACAAGATGTAATTGTAAGTTGAAACTGATGTATCTCATGTATGTGAAGAATTATGTATTCAATGATATTGTACATGTTAATTGAAATTAATGTAATCAATTATTCTTTTGTGTTTATGGTATGTTTGCATCTCATGGTTTATTTGATTATATGGGATGAGTAAATGTGATGTTTAATGATGATTAGAAATTGGTTAGTACTTAGTTATAGGGTTTTGTAAATTTGGACAATGGGAAATAAGTAATGTTGCCATGCACCCTAGAGGATGTAGGTTAGTAATTAAGTTTTTTACAGTTTAAATCATGCAACATTTCATTTTTTTTTTAAATCCATTTTCAGTTGCTTAGGTTTTGTCCTCTAGGGTTCTCGATGGAGCGTTACACATGGTATCAGAGCTAGGTTCAAACATTGGGCACTCTGGATACATCATGAGCCCATTATGTGTCCTACTTGTGTGTGTTTTTGAACGTAAGTTTCTCCCCTCTATAATCTCTAATCAGTAACCTGAGACTCGACCCTAAGTAGTGGTGTGATTCGATGGTGCAAAAAATTGGTGGGAAGAATAGGACCCTCAATGTAGTGTGTAATTCATCCTTATTCTTTCTATCGTGAATGCATCATGAACCTTGTGTAGCCTTACATTGTGAATCCATGTGTGCAAATGGTGGATATGATGCTCATAATTTGGACTTTTTTTCTCTTCTACCATTCTCGTCTTATACCTGTGATTTGTCTTTTGTTGATGATGTGTAGGAAGATGCCTAGAGGAAGAGGTCAGGGTCGAGGTAGGGGACGTGGGGTTGGTTGTGGGGTCAACCGTCATGAAACCCCTTCCTAGAGTATCCACAAGTTCAAACATGAGGATCAACCAAATTCTCAAACTAATCTAGAGAAGGAACCTAGTGAGGAGACATTGGGCCAAATTCTCACTCGTCTTAAGTTGGCGAAGGACAAGAAAATTGTGGAAACGAAGCCAAATTCCATTAGAAATAAACCATCCACTATCAGAGATTTGCCACTAGGGTGTGGACAAAACACACCCTTAGTATCTAAGGAGGAAATTCTATGAGCTCAACCCTACTCTTCTCTGAGAATTGAGGTGGATTCCGACGAGGACCCAGAGGAATGTCCTCTCTCTGAGGATGAAGAAACTAGATAAGACATAATGAACCTCATTGTAATAATGGTGCATGTGACCCATGCTTTCTCATGTGACCCTTGATACTATTGGATGTTATTCGAATATTGTAATACTTTGATGTTTAGATACAGTGTGTTAGAACTTTAAAATTTTGAAATTTTTACGTTCTATTGCATTCAAAAGTTCCAGTATTGAGTTCTCATCATAAGCATCAAAGTCCCTCTTTGTATTTTCTTGCTTGTTTTATGTCATAAAAGCCATTGAATCCATCAAGTCTTTCATTTTTCATTAAAAGACCCAAATCGGCAAGACATTGTAAAAGTCTCCCCGACCTGATTTTTCACTAATACATGTTTGTTGCAGACTATCGGCGGGACAATTTGCTTGTTTTAGCGACAAAGGAATCATTTTGGCAAAGGGGAGTCATTGTCGGAGTGATGTCATGGTGAATACAGTGTGTTTCCCCAATCGGTGCATGTGGAAGTTTATCGTTCAAGATAAAGGTGTTCGGGAAAATGTTTCGGCGAACTAATTTTTTCTTGCCGATAGGCATCTTGAAAAAAGTATATCGGCATATGTTGGGGCATCAGTTTGATGTCGGGGTGAAGACAATATGTCATACCGACTAATGCATAAAGGGGTTGTTTCGGCCAGACTAATTGATATCGATATAAACTCATAACGAAATCATTTTGTTTTACCGATTGACTTGCAAACAGATGTTCATTGGTAAGACTTATATGCATCGGGGAAGGTCTAGGCGAAGGGGCCGTTGTTTGGCTGAACTAAGTTCAAAGGTATTTCAAACCTATCGGTGAGAAGCTATGGAGTATTGCCAATTCAAATCTTATGTCGATGGAGATATGCATCGCCGAGAGAAGAACTTGTCGGCATAAGTTTCATCGAAGTATGAATATTATACTGATAGATGGTTCGGGGTGAGTTTTCCCGAATAGGAGTAATCTGGGGGGGTGATTTCGGTAGGACATTTGGTGTCGGTGTAAGTTTTCTCGAAGGTTCATTATCTTGCCGAAAGTGTTATTTCAATGTTTGGGTTTATTTCTTTGGTGAGAAAACTTGGTGGACATGCCAAAATGAGAATTCATCGGTGAAAAGGTGATTTTGTCTTAGTGATGAAAATACTTTGGAAAGAATATATCGATAAGATGCAAAGATATCTACATAACATCTCCCCGACTTTGAAAGTCACAGCGAAGCGGGTCAAATGAAGATTGTATCGGCAAGAATGTAAATTCATCTTGGTGACCCAATGAAGATAAAGACTTTCAGTGAAACAGGATGAAGTCTGTGAGAGGTTTCCCAGACATCAACAGGTTATAGCGAAGAACATAAAGATAGAGGATTTCAGTCGGTGTGAATAACATTAATGTCTCAGTGATTGGAAAATTCTTTGAAGAAAACATATCGGTATTGTTCCATGATATCTATGAGATGCTTCCCCGACTTTGAATTGTCACAGCGACATGAAAAGCAGAAGCATTTGTCATCAAGTTGATTCCAGGTGTCGGTAAGACTGCAGAGTGTCTTGGCAAATGATGAAATAAACGTTGAAAAGGGATTTCGCCCAAGATTTGAATTTTTCTCATCCAAAGGACATTTGATGTGACAGTGCCAGTTTCAAAGGTGGCTTCATTCATGCTTCATTAATGGCATGATGGGATAAAATAGTAATGACAGTAGTGTTTTAATCAATTCTTCATTTCTGAATTGATTGTTGGTGAATTGGCAAGCTGAATGAGAGAACCAAGATGATTTTTCAGTCTGAGGAGCTCAAGTAGAATACTGTAAGTAGTTGCTTCTCTGTTTTTCATATTTTGATTCTGTAAGCTTGAAAAAATGGAGTCTTCTGGTTCTGGAAAGGGTAAGGTTAGGAAACTTGGTGAGAGCAGTCAGTCGGGGGGAAAGAAACAAAAGACTGATACAGAGCATGAAGGCACTGAAAGGAAGCTAAACCAAGACCTTATTGATCAACTACCTGGTTTGGGGCCTAAAGCTAGAAGGTTCGCACAACTTAGGGTAGAAGTTGACAAGTTGGATGACAAATGCAAGTTCACAGGTGATGTCTAGACTGCTGTGAGAGGGTATGAGCTTTTCAATTTCCACTATCGTAGGAGGAATCATTTTGAGCCAGTTTGTAATGCATGGAAGTTGAATGTAGGGAAATTGATGTGCCCTAATATATTTATTAATGCTGAATTGGTAAAATTGCTTGTTGATCATTATGATCCAAAGTGTAAAGCAATATGTGATCCTTCTGGAAAACCACAGATACATGTGTCAAAAGAAGGAATTGGTGAGGTTTTCAAATTGGAAGGATTTTGTGATGAGGAAATCAATTGTGAAGAGTTGCAGAAGGAATTTTTTAGAATGGATACAAGTTACAAGGGTTGGAGGTTACCAATTCATAGGGTTAAACAGGGTAACAAGCCCGAACCTCTGGAAGATAGTGAGGGGCCACCTTATCATGTAGATTTGTTTGAACCCTACATGAAGTATACATATTTTTCAGTGTGTCAGGTGTTGGGAATGGATGCCTCAGAATTTATGTCAATGGTGCCAATGGTCATTGCAGCAGACATTCAATATCACAATGCCAGGTTATTTGATTATGCTTCATATATTTCTAAGGAGCTTGACTCAGGATTGATGGCTATAAAGGGTGGAGCTTCCATTGTTCACCTCAGAAACTATTCATTGTTGATGCATTTGGTGCTATATTTCAGACAAGAGCTTGGGGTGTGGCCTCTAGAAATGAGAATTTCTCAGACTGGTAAGGAGGGTGAAACATTGCCTGTTCAATTATGGACTGCCATTTGGGACAGTAGGTTTGTTGGTTCTAGTTTTATTCATTTTGAGGAGTATTTTGTAAAGACATTGTATAAATTGTATCATTATCCTTGTAATCATTCATTGACTAATGAGATCAAAAGTTTCCTTCGGCCTAAAGATTTTGATGGGCCAATTGACCATAACTGGGGAGATTGGTATTGTTTAGAGGGAGCTACTGTAATCAGAGTGTATGGATTTGAAGATGCTCCTTTCATTCTGCCAAGGACAGTTCCAAACAGGGTTGCATACTTGGAAATTGTCAGACAAATGGATTACAGTAGTGTGATGCATTTCAACTCTTTTGGGAAGCAGGCATTTATGCCTAGTACTTTATGCTTTGGTGATTTTACTGTGTTGGCTAAAGAGGGATATAATTCAATTCTTGACAGATTGTTGCACTATAACATGAAAAGAGGACCAACCAGGAAATACTTTGACCCTGAGGGGTATATCCATTTAGCCAAAGAAAGGATTAATTTTGGAGGGTATCAGCATGTACCCTATCCTTTTGATGATATGATTAGAAATCTGGATGAAGATGAAGCAGAAAGGGTAGTTGAAAGGTATAACCAAGGGCTACAAGATATTGAGTTATTGTCTTCTAGAGATGAAGAAGCACCAAGAGCTGATGTGCCACAGGGTAAAGCAAAAAAGGTATCCAGAATGAGGACTCAACAATATGTCTGCCCAGTTAGAGAACAAAGTATTGAAAGTGGTGATGTTGATGCTAGGCATATGGAGTATAGATCCTTTGTTTCTGATGATGAATTTATACATTCCCCTGAGTTCAAAGCATCTTGTACAAGCAGAAGGGGAAGGAAATAAGAGAGAATGTTGATGATATCACTTCTGGAAATGAGGAGCAATTGCTGGCTCAATTGAGAAGAGGTGTGGATGATGAGATGATAGATATGACTCCTGAGAAGGGGAGGAAAATGTTGGAGGATGTTGGTGTTATGATATTTCCTAGTTTAGATTTGAATTTTGCATTGGTTTTTGATAGTTTCTTGAAGGGTAGTAATGCTACTTATAAGCTTGATAAGGAAAAGGTGACAGAAGTATATACAGGCTCCAAATATAATACTGATGAGGGATCAATGTTGATATGGGCTTTGTACCCACCCCACAAGAAATCAGTGGTACTTGATACAGAGAAGGCATTTGGCCATGTCTTGACTTTAAAAGCCGGAGAAGCTAATCCTGTTGCTACTGCTGATATTGGGGTAAATATTGCAAAATTGAATAAAGCACAGATTCAATTATTGAGAAAAGAAAGAGAAACGTATAAAGCAAATAATGAGAAATTGCTGAGAGAAAATGATAGACTCAAAGATTTGGTTGGTGTTTCAATGGGAACAACCAAAATGATCACTCGAGGAGAGAGCTCTCAAGCAAAAGACCACTGGGTAGGGTCAAGTGCTTATTCTCAGGGAAAGCATGATGCTATTGCTGCAATTATCAAGAAGAGACAGGATCATTTGATATCCTGGTTGAACAAATTGTGGGGAAAATATTCTTATACTCTTGCTGCATTGAAGGAGCACACAAGAATGGATGGACGAATCATGGAGAAATTTCATGAGTTGGCTCAAAGTGATGAAGCTAGCAGTTTTGCACTTGAGGCTGCTAATCACATAATCAATCGCCATCGAAATTTCTATGATGAATTGCAAGGAGATGAACAAGGATTAATTGCAGCTGCTGAGAAAATTGTAATTCCATTTTCTGATAATAATGGGGATTTGAGAGAAGCCACCAGGTGGAAAAATGAATGTGATTCAATGATGAATGAAATCATGAAGGTAGCTTCTACAGATGATATAGCATTGGATGAAGTGAGTAAGCAAAATGAGGAAATGGTCAAAATGGAAGTTACGGTCCAAAATGTTGTTGGAGATGCGGACATGTATGAGCACTAGGATTATTTGGACCACCTCAACAAGACTCACTTATGTCTAAATAGAGCCTAATTATTCTCTATTTTATGTTTATAATTTGTATTTTCTATTTCCAAAAGGATGTGTCCTTTCACATTCTCAATATATAAATGTCTATTTTGTAAACAATAGGCATAGATAGAATAGGATAGAAAGTATAGAATACGAGGGAACACCATGTTTCATAGGGTTGAGACTATGCTGTATGTTTTTTGAAGCCATGGAAATATCAATGAAAATCATCTGATTTGCTGACGAATTCTGGTGTCAATTGTTGTGTTATGCCTATTGAAAGAATTATCTGAGTTGTCTCTAAAATTGATGTTTCTTGGTTATTTAGATCAACATAACAAGTTTATGTCTGGTTTATCAGTACGTATTTGTTGTATCTATGTGATTAGTTGATAGGTTCTTTCAAGGAAGGATTAAACCCTTTTGATTAATCACAGTAATCAGGGAATTTCATTTAGATCAGTAAGAAGAACTCAATAATCGTAGCTTTGCATTTTTATACTGATTATAAATAAATATGCCAAACAATTTGAATGAATCCAGAAAGAAGTCATTTTATCTATAATTTCATTTGACTCCGCATAAGGCACTGGTCTCACCATTTTTTTTTAATCATTTAGTTTTATTCATACTTTTTTGCATCTGTTAACTGAGTGTATTAGGGTTTAATTTGAATGCTGGTATATAATATATACCAATTTTGTTTTATTTTCTCCATTTCAATTTTCCATCTTGGACAAATCATGGCATGAGGATAAGATCAACAGTCAAAGTCTACTTTATTTATTATAGGTACACCCGCCTAGGTCTAGCAGTGCCCGGAGAGTAGAAGGTTTAATTCTTTCAAACCTTGTTCGGTTACCCTAAAACGTTGTGAAAGCTTGGCAACCTTTCGTGGTTCAAACCTTTGTTTTTGAGAGATAACACAGTGACTCTTGATGACATCTAGATACTCTGATATTTTTATGATCTAATCTGATGACACTTTTATATTTTATGTTTTATGCTTATATCATAGTTGGCAGATAAGTTTAATACCTTATGTGAATTATCATTGATATAAAGATTATATGTATATTAGATGAATATTCTATTATGATTTGAAATTTGTTATTGTGTGTATATTTGAGGAATGTGGGATAAATTTGGGATTTTGTGCACTTGAAGTGGAAAATGGTGTCTTCGTGCTTCTAATAAGGTGTAAAATCTTGGTATTTTACTGCATATGTTATGATATTTTGTGTTGAATAATGAACAAACTGGAACATCTTGTCTAAAAATGATGAGTAATTAATGAAAATGTGTGTGTTGTGTGTATAAATATGTTGTGTTTTATGGAAGTTTAGAATTCTGATGCATCAATTGCTTATTAATGTATCAAAGAGGACATATAAGTGTTAGCATGGCTAGGAATGATCTTATGAGTGAATACTTTTCTAAAAGGCTTCAACATGGGCTGAGAGGTACTCAAGATTTGATGTCTTGGGGAGTGACTTCTAAAGTTGAGAAACTTGAGAAGTCACTTCTAAGATATCATATCTTGAGGAGCTTCTTAGTGTGTCAAGGATACCTAAGTGTGGGTTGAATTGGTGGATCGCAGCCCTATCAAAGCATAAAGGTATTCTTAAAACTTGCTTTTGGATGTGGATTGTCTCTTTGTCAAATATTGAACTACTTGCTTGATGAATGGACAAACTTGAATGGAAAGACTTGTTGTGTAATTATTAGAGGTTATGACACTATGATGCTTACTTTGATGATAATTAATGACATTGTGATACTTTGATGCCTTGACCTTGATGATTAGAGATGGTGATTCTTGGTGACATTGTCATGATTGATATTTTATATTTATATTATGGATAGTGGATTAGTTAGATATATGCATTATCATGTTTTAATATCAATTATTATGTATTGGTGATGGGAAACAGTGTCACATCACTCACTTGCAAGTGCCCTACGACACTGTGACTTTCCCTTCACAGTGTGTATGAATATCTTCTTTATGCACATGTTCGACCCTATGTTTTGCTACAAGTTGTAGGTATAGAGCATCAACTCCACCTAATTATCAAGTTTGAGCATGCCAAAATCCCAATGGAGTTGTTGTTTTGGAGGTAGCACTGGGTCCCCCACACTGAGCCAACATCCTCATCAAGGATGTGTGCCTATTGTCATACCCTATCTATAAGATCAGTTTGAATTGTTTTGCTAATGTTGTTGTCATTTGCCTCCAGTTTCGTATTACGGTTAAGGTATTTGTTGATTTTGATGTTCCTTGTATGTTTCATTTGTACTTTGTGACTTCGAGAAGTAAGTAGAATTCAAGGGGGGAGGATGTAGTGCCCCTCTGTTTGTGTTGTCATTTTGCATCCCATCTGATCTTGGGGTTAGTTACTGTTGGATATTTAGTTTAATTGAATTATTTGCTTCATTGATTTGATATAAAGAGTATTGTTGTTGGAGGGTGTTTTGATAATTTAAGTAAAATGTTTGATACAATGGTGATAATAATAAATATTATTTATGTTTGTTTGATTTAAATGAAGATAAATTATGAATAATATAAAAATTAAATATGGTTTATTATAGTTTAAAGGTTAAAATTAATAAATTAAACTTTATGATTTAAATGAAATATTAAAATATTAAAATATTAAATTAATATAATTGTGTAAGTTTTATGAGAAGTTAGAATTAATAAATATCCTAAAATGGAATTAGGGGAGGAAGTAATGAAATAAAGATATTTTATTAATTAATAAGGAAGAGTGGTTGAGAGAAATTGTTGGAAAATCAAATAAAAAAATTAAAAAAATTATTGTGAATGGCTAATTAAGGATATGCTATTAATTTAAGTTGAAGAAAGGTGGAAAGAATTTGGCAGAGATGAAATAAATGAAATTTTAATTAGAAGATTGCATGCAACCACGAAAAGGGGTGATAGTAATTAAATCGGTTATCTTGTTGATTAAAACGGGGCTTTGATATATTTTTTGGAAACAAATATCTTGATTTGGGGATTGCTCTTCCATGAATAAGATGTTGGCTTTTGGAGGCTTCCACGGGAATTGAGGTTTCTTGAATTAGACTCCTATAGAATTTTTTGAGCAGATTAGAGCTAGGAGCCAAATTTAGGAGAGCTTTGCATTCACCTTCGGTTTCATTAAACGACCCTAATCAGGTTTTACTACATCCTAATTTTCACTCTTGTTGATCTGGCTTTGAAATAAATTTTAAGAGAATATTTTTGAAGTAGTTCTTAATATATCTCTGTAAAACAGTTTTGGGTGTGCTCTAAAAATCATTGTTTGAAGGTTTCTAAAGATTTAAATGAATCCTAGAACTGAATGAGTGTCTAATTAACAAACCTTTACACAATATAATCTTTCTCATCTAAAATTATTTTCCCTACATTCTATTGTAAGTTCAGATGGTGAATGATTGATAATGTATGGAATCCTCTTATATTTGATAGCCATAATAATTACTGAATCTTTTCTAGCTTGGGTCTGCATTTCATTATACTATTTTCAACTTGATTCTATCGATGTGTGAGATTTCTCACACATGTGCCTCGATTGCTTTTGAGTTAATCTTCCCTTTTGATGTCTTGTATATAGCCTTGGAGACTTCTACAGTGTAACATTCTTGGTGTCACCCTATTTGAGGATGCAATTCATGTGTATTGAAGATATCGAATTACAATTCACCCTTTTGACTTCACTTCAAATTTGACATGGTTTTGGTAGATCCTTAGAGTTGGCTTCCATGCAACTAGATTCTTTGATTTATTGTATGGTGGTGTTGGGCTTCCCTTCATTTCCCTCTCTCATTATGACACTTTTCTTTTAATCGATGTATGATTTGTTGTCTATGTGTTTCACCGTCTCTTTTGGCACAAGAAGAGATCTTGCAAGATTTTGCAGCGGCCTGATAAGGGTAGGTAATTTCTTGGAGTGGTGTCCTTCTTGCTTATGGCATTTGAACTTGAATATGTACTTGTAATCTCTAGTTGAATATTAGGTGTTGTATCCCAAAATGAATATTATTCTTTCTTTTTTATCAATCATGGGTAATATGGTTGTTGCGTGTTGTCTAAGTTCAATTTGGATTCTCAGTCAATATTGTATGATGGGTTTTAGCTTATTCATTTGTTAAGCACCTTTGTGCACCATAAGTTTCTTTCCTTTCACTTCCCTATCAATTCATGTGTGGATTAGTGGTTGTAAATGGTTTGGTTTACTCCGGTTCACTTTAGCTTATTCAATCTTACCTCCTTTTTCCATCACTCTAGAATTCTTAGATGACTTGTCGTTCACTTATCTCAAGTCCTTGGTTCTTTTATCTGTCAGCCTCAAACCTTAAATCCATTCATCGAATTATTCATATGAAATTTGAGTCTTATATACCATAGAAATGGCCAACGACCCCTCTTTTTCAATGAAATTTTGATTGTTGGTCATGGGTTCTAGCGTTGTTGACATCTTCCGTGATTCTTCTTATGTGTGTTGTACACATGCATTCCCTCGAGTTTTCTATTTTTTGAAGTTACTTCCTTAATTGCATGTTGAATCTGGTAATATGAATCTCTGTGAATGGTGGGTGTGATGCAAAACAAGTGAACTACATATTCAAATGCAAGTAATTACTTCTATACACTATACTTGCATAAACAGTGATTGGATCTTAATGGTTAATTTGTATGTCGCTATATATATTCATATTTCCTACGTCTAACTATTTATATACAATGTATCTTAGAAATTCGAGTGAAATGGTCATCAACTCCCTAATAAATGTATGCATATAAATCTGTATTCAAGTGTTCTATTGGTCGGGTTTGTCAATCGATGAAAACACCTTACTCTTCTCCATTTATCTCAGCCTTGGGTTTGCTTTGCTTCCTCATCTATATCATCAAGTTTAAATGAGTTTGCAACATCAATTTATACTTTGGAGCTAACCCCAGTTGCATTTCCAGGCCCATTATCCTTATCAACCTCAGTGGCAGCAAGAGCAATGTATAAGTCTGTAACATATAGCTCTTAAAGCTAGTCATGTTGTCTTCTTCATCTTATTTCTTCTAGTTAAAATTAGGAATTTCATTTTTCTTTGATATGAGTGTGATACTCCCTGCTTTGCAATTCGTTGTGAAGGTTATTGCCATGGCGTAGTGGTCGGTACCTTTATTCTTGCATATGAGTGTGTATTTTAACCATTGGCACCACACTTGTAATCTGGAGATCTAGAGATAAGTTTTACTATAGTTTACCATGTCAATATTCCTTTGATCTTCGGTTTTGTCATTGAAAAATGGATTACCCTATGTCGTTAAGTGATAGGTAGCTTCTCTTTTCCTTGACACGTCAACGTGGAGATAACTAGTCATCGTTACTTTATTTTCCCTTAACTGAAAGCTTGGTGTGAGTCAACTAATTCAACCTCTTCCTTTTTGTGTCGGCCGAGGCATAATCAAGTTAATTAACCCTTAGTTTGATAAACCAGTTTACAATTATATAGAATAGATGTAACTGCAATGTAATTCTATTGTATTCAATTGATATAAATGTATGTTAGTCTTTAACAAATAGTAAATATATATATATAATATTTCTATGATATATAGGGAAATCATTGTGAGAGGTTTGCATATTAATTAGTAAGTGGATGAAAAACGTTATTATATTTGAGTTTGACAAGATTCACTCTTACGCAAGGTGTTGTTTATATATGATTATAACTTGTAGGGTATCTGTTTATTATTATTGATTATATATATATATATGGATATTGTTGTGATTAAATTAGTACTTTGATAACAACAATTGATGTTCATTATCTAATCCTATACACATATTTATATATGTGTGTGTGTGTGGGAAAATGTATGTACATAGGTGTTTGGTATCCCTCATAAAAGTGATGTTGCTCTTATGTATTGTAAATAAATAATTTAAGCGAGAGAAACATTAGGTATAGGAGATTAAAATAACTGTGTCTAGAATAATTGATAGATTAGCCTTAATGGAAATAAATTATTCCTATTCAAAATAATTATATAGGAAACTTGGTTGATCTCAATATAAAATTTAATTTGTGTCCTATGATATATATAAATCAATTATTAAGGAATAGGAGATGGATGCTTGTAAATTTATTATGTAATTCATTACTTTTACTATGAATCTAAGTTAATTGTGTGAGATGATGCATTGATTTTGTGATGAAAATATCTTTGGGCTTTGCTCATTGTATCAGTTCTTTGTGTATTAGGCGTCTTCCAAAGGCTAGGGTGAATTGTTGATCAGATGGAATTCTTTGTTATCCTTACGATGATTGTTGCGGTTTGTAACATCCCTCTATAAAGCCTAGAAGGATAAGAGCCAAAAGGGGCAAGATAAATTTTTTTCGAAACATAAAGAATAACATACACAAAAGAAGCTTCCAACACATTGAATTCGGCCTCAAACAAGGCCAATTATGGCATAATGCAACCCAAGGGAGAAGATTAATCTTCCCACCAAAGAAAAACCGAACAAGAACACATAATATAGCTCCCCAGAAGATGCTCTGGAACCTTAGCAATGTTGCTTCAGAACTTGCAGCACTGCTCCGGAACCTCTACATCGTTGCTCCAGAACTTGCAGCATTGCTTCGAAACCTTTGCAGCACTACTCTGAAACTTGTAGTGCTGCTCCAGAACCTAGACAGCGTTGCTCCAGAACTTGGGCAGCAACTACAAAGATTAAAATAACAAGAAGAGATGCGTCAGAACCTTAACCACAAGATACATAAGGGAGGAAAATACATCTAGAGATTTAATTTTTTCAACATGAAATAAGAATGCAGCCATAAAGGAATTATCATAGAACATGTGATTCCGATACCAACACTGGAATCCGAAAGCCAAACATAATCATCACATATCTTCTCATTAATTTATGATTTCTTTCACTCTCAAGTGAGTATAATAAGCATAAAGG
Source organism: Sequoia sempervirens (assembly GCA_007258455.2). Taxonomy (NCBI): domain Eukaryota; kingdom Viridiplantae; phylum Streptophyta; class Pinopsida; order Cupressales; family Cupressaceae; genus Sequoia; species Sequoia sempervirens. The sequence continues at coordinate 39,129 of VDFB02331078.1, read as the reverse complement.
AATAAGTTTGAGTACAATAGAATTTACATAAATAAATACATCATCAAAAAGATAAATACGGAAGAGGGGATGACTCCAACGGTGCTCCAATAACCTGTACACTAGTCCCCAATGGCGGTGGCAACGCCTCCCTGCCATGTGGACTCAAAAGAGGCCAACCCACCATGCTCAGAGATAGTCATGAGGCCCAAATAGAGGTGTCAGAACAAAAGAAAGGTAAATCCAACACTCACATCAATCATGAAGCAATCATGGAAGGAAATGCACATAGCCAAAGTCACAACAAGAAAAGCTCATCCAAAATCATGACGGGTACTACTCACGTCTACCAAGGGCTAGATAATAGAGTGCATATTAGATGGAGTGCCATCATGCATGCTCGAAGAGATGGCACCACATGAAATCAATTCCACCTCTCATAAGGACAAGGATACTTAATCATGCCCGAATCCATGCCCCGCAGACGGATGACTCAACGTCCCACAGACGGATGGGCCTTCTCGAGTGCATCCTTAGCCTTTACAAGCGCTCAAGGCCATGCACGAGGACTCATTATCTTATTAGTGTTTTACCCAATTAATTTTATTCAGTTATCACTTTTTTACTCTAACTCTACTACTAGTTCCCCTGGCAGCCACTTGCGGACCCCGGGCCTGTCGAGAGCCATTCCAAACGACCACTCTATTACCTAGACCTATGCTCAACTCATTTAACCAAATGAGGAAACCAAATAATACATAAAATAACAAGGAAATGCCAAAATTTCTGTCCAAGAGACCAAATAAAAACAGCCAACTAACACTGTTGTTAACACACATTTAATGGCTGAAAATCAACAAGAAACTAAGGCATAGAAAACATGTGAAAATTCAAAATGCCCGGATCACGAAACTAAGCCTGACCCAGTTCGTATTTAGGTGTTTCAAGTCAAAATCCACCTTTAATTTTTGAGTGTAGGGCCAAAAATGAAGTGTCGTACCAAAAACGTCATTTTTCCACACATGCCAAGCAAAAACACAAAAAATTGAATGTGCCCAGATTTTAAATCCATGAAAACCCAGTTGAGGAAATGGTATCCAAACATGAATTTCACACTCAAATTTCATTTTCAACAATAGGGTAATGAGCAGCGAAAGAAAACATAGTTTTTCACACAAATTGGGCAAAAAGAAACATACAGAAAAAGCCCAAAACAGATTTCTTTCATGAACCCATTTTAAGTTGCTAGAGTTCGACAAATTCAATCACTCACAATAAACTCACATAGCAGAAATCTCCAATAAAACAATCTGACATTCATCTGTAACAAAACAAAACAAAACATGAAGGTTTTCACCAAATATTCTTGGGACAACCATAACCCAAAAAAGAAATAAAATTTACCAGCTAGGAATCATTGGAAAACCATAGAGATTTACCTTGAATTGTCTCAAAATGAAATGGCGAATTTGCACAAAGGAGAAGGCATGACCAAGCCCCAAAAACAGACCAAAAGCAAGGACCGGTAGGCTGATTTCAATAATCTGCCACCCACAAAATCTCCACAGCAATCTTTCACAAGATTCCCAACTTAGTTACCCAAGAAAAATGAGGGTTTCTTCTTCCATGCAAAACAACAATTTCTTTTTTCACCAAAAATCCAAAAATAAAATCCCCTCAAAACAAAAGCTCTCTTTTCTTTTATATTTTTTCCCAAAACCACAAGAGTGAATAAAGCATTTTTATTTTTATTTTTATTTTTAAATTATGCATTAAAGCTCCCCCAAAAGGAACAACTAATAAAGATCACAAAATAAGAAATATTAAATACACATGAAATAATAATAAAAACTGAAACCCAATACCTCAAATGAGACAAGCAGGAAAATCACATAAGGGAGAAGGGTGCTCCAGAAGTTACCGTTAGGTAACCGGATAAAAGACATGAATATGGAAACACTGCCCTAATAGGGTATAGTGGGCTAGGGTAGGGGATGTGGCTATGACTATCTCTAGTAACCACCATCGGGGAATGAGAGTATGATCAGGCCTACTAATTAAGGTGGAGTCGATACTTAGTACCTACATCACTCCAACCAAACGTTAAAGTACATGTGCATGAATCATATATCATATATCCAAAACAACATCAACCATCACGAAAAAGAATCGTAATATCATAAGCCTCTCGGTTACGAGTGTTATGATATCATTTTTTCCTGTCCATAATCATACAAAAGCAAGGACAATGATGTACACATAAAATATGAGTATGTAATCCAGTATAATATCTAACCATGTAAGCATGAAATCCAGCATGAACAATGATCATGTCAACAACATAACAACATATGAACATATAGCATGTAAACATGTAATCCATCATAACAGTCATGGAATTACACCTCCCAGGTGTCAATACAAAATAATGAAAGTACGAATAGAGTAAATACAAAATATATAGTCATCGAAATCCATCAAGAAAACACCACAACAAAATACAAACATGGGGGTTGTTACTGTAGACATCGAAAATATACTGATTGACATCGTGCATCTGATCCTAACTTACTAACATCGTTTCTTCCTAAATCATACTTTGGTCCAACCATTTAATCAAATTCTCCTATCTGATTAAATTCATCAATATTCGTCCCTTAATTAAATAAATCATTTTATCTGATTAAGTCAATTCATTCTATTAATTAAATCAATCAATCTGATCTAATTATCCCTATTTAATTAAATAATCAATTTATTTGATTAAATCTCTAAAATCTATCCATTAAATTAAATAAATTAAAACCTTATTTGATTTAATCTAACATCATCACTTTTAATTAAATAAATCAAAATCCTTATTTAATTAGCCTCTTATCATATTCCTCTCTTTTGATTTAAATAAATCCATAAATCTAAGTCAAAATAAGTCACATCATCTAATCTCCTGTTAAATTAATTAACCCTTGATTAATTTAACCTCATTCATGTCACATCCTCTAGATAATGCAAGTTGCACATGAAAATAGATTTAATTCATTTATTAAATCTCTATTTTCCTCACAAGGCATCTTTTGGAATATTCCTCAATTTGAATTCAAAAATTCCAAGTCAACATGTACATCCAACAAGGCATTTAAAACCTCTTACATGTCCTTTGCCTTGAGCCAAGTGGCATTTATTGCATTTTCCCTTCCCTCTTACATGTCATTTCAATAAATTTGAATTTCAAATATTGGCATTTCTTGGCACAAACCCCAAATCTTGCACAACCATCATCCATTCATAGCTTGACAAGTGGCACCATATCATTGGATGAATGTTAGTCCCACATTGCTCAAATTTGGACATTCATCCATCATGAAATCCTATAAATGAAGAGCTCCTCTCCTCATTTCATCATCCACAATCCAAGTAAAGTTACCATGCTAAAATGCTTAGCCATTCTCATCCATCATTTGAATTCTAGCTAGGCTTTTTGCAAATTTGGCTTGGAGTTCTCATCTTTCATCAAAAGTGGATCAATATCATCTTCAACACATCAAGATTTCATCATAGGAATTGGGAAAGGGCCAATTTTCACATCAAATTGGCACCAATTCCCCCATGGGATCAAGTGTTTGCTTCTCTAATTAGGATTTAAATCTAGTTTTATCTTTTATATTGTGTTCTTCATCAATTTCTTTCCTATTTTGAGTTTGCAAATGTATTTCATGGGGAATCCTTCTTTTAGCTTGTAATTCCTTGTTTAACTCGTTTATTCATGTTGTTTTGCAGGTACTAGGAAAAGGGTTTGCACATTTGGCGTTAGGAGGAGGGCTTGACATCATTATTTCTAACAATTTCTTGAAATTTTCATGTTTTCTTGACACAAGAAATTCCAACGCGGGCTCATCAGCGTTGCTGTTTTTGGCACCGCGAGCTCGTCAGTGTCATTATTTTAGCACCGCGGGCTCGTTAGTGTCGCTTTATAGCACCGTGTGAAAATAAACTGCACCGTTGGACTCATCCTGCCAAGAAAATTCAAATTTTAAACTCCACCGCTGGACTCGCTGACTTGCAGATAATTTCAAAATATTAAACAACGATGCTTTCGAAAAATACAACACTGGGCCAAAAGTGCGATGCAATCGTGCTCTTTGTCCCTACACAGAGCACCGCTGACTGGTAAGCAGCACTGTGAGAGCGACGCTGTGGGGGGACAAATAGCGATGCCTTCACAAGTTGCGATGCTGGGAGATAGTACAAGGGGAAAAAAAAAATTTAGCACGTGCTTTTAATTTATGATTTCTTTACTTTTTGTTTTCTAGTTTTTAATTTTTGTGTTTTTTCCAGAAACTGACTAGTTTTCTTCTTTGTAGGTTGGAAAACAAAAACAAAGGAAGGAAGAGCATGGTGATGATATTTTGTCCAATCAAAGTGTTTTTTAAAACTTAAGTATTTTTTTTAACACTTCTCTAAGAATTTGTCATCTTCTTCTTTCTTAAAACACTAGCTTTCATTTGGGTTTAAAAGGAGTTCTTTTTGTTTATTTCTTGCAAAAGGATTAAAAAGAATCTTAGGATCAACAACTTACTAGATTTTGTTTGTGGGATTAACAAATTGAACAAATGTTTTTTCACTAGTGATTTGGTGCTCTAAAATGAACTCACATATTACTTTGAGGATCTAAAAAGAACAAGTGTAGCTTTGTTTTTGTGAGGGCTTACTTAGACTAAAGGCATTGAAAAGGGACGTATGCGCTTCTCTCATGCTTTATAACGATCTTGATAATCAAAAGGCCTTTTTCATGACTTTGAGTTAAGATAAAGCAATCACCTCCACACTTCGATTTGGGCTTAAAATTGAACAAAATCTTGTGTGAGTGTGAGTGGGGGCTTTGTTGTGTACATTCTCTCTCCTTGTTTCCAATAAGGATTGATCGAGTTATGAATATTTTTCTTCATTTGCTATTGTTTATCCTAGAGGGCCTTCCTTGGGGAAAAGTACTCACCCAAGGGAACGACTCAACTGGTAACACTCTAAAGCCAAGAGTATTTCCAGCTGAGATATAAATGTGGATATTGGACAAAACGCCAATATCACGCAGTTGATTCTGACAAGATGGATCTGAAAGGGGATTCTTTCCATATGGGTCAATCTCCATGAACAAAAAGTCCTTACTAAAACCCATGTGCTAGAATTTTCCAAAATCCTTAATCTATTTATTAGTGCAAGAACGGTCATTCTAAAGCCACCCCACACCTTTACGGTCTTCTAGTAGAAATGGAAAGCATGCCATGGGAGTTTCATGGGTGTTGATGCTTGGCTACCCTGTATAAGTGAGTACCGTGGAGGGGAGCCAGTGGGGTCAAGCATCTAACCATTCACTAGAGATAGGCGTAGCTAGACTTGTCCAAATGGGAATCCAACAAATATTGTCTTACACATCCATAGGATCGTACTTATTCTTGGGTTACAAAATGCATTGCTTGATTGAAAACATCTCAAAAACAAACACTTAACATCATCCAAATTTCAAACCCTTTTGAGGACAAATACAATTGACTCAATCCATATGTTATTGCTTTCCCTTGGAATTCATGTCCTTAGAGTTTTCTAAGCATTGGATTATATCTCAATTTGTCTTCTTAAGTAAACAATAGGAAACCCTTGCCTTAAGTTCATTGAATTTCCACATAACATATCTTGTGGGGTTTGAGGAAATTAAGACATTGGACATCTTAGTTGGAAAACCTAATTGAAGAAAGTGTTTTTGGTAAAATAAAGACATTAAGCAAAGCTAAGCAAAATGAACTCTCATATGTGATTGAAGACTCACAACCTCAAAAGCACAAAATCATTGATTGGAAATCCAAAAATGAATGTTCAAACGAAATCATTTCTTGATTACAAAGGTCATTAGGAAGCATTTGCATGCTCTTCAATACCTAGGTCTAGGAAAACAAAGTGTCCTTCTTAGGTTCATCTTAGGATCAAAACACATCAAAATATTTTTCATCCATCCCTCCAAAACATCAAAACAAATTGCATCTCATCATCACCTTTTGGAAAATCTTGAAATCATTCTTGATACTAGGCTTTGTGGAAAAATCAAAATCATCAATATCATTGAGAACGAAATCCTTGAAAACACTGGCAAAAAAAAACACCTTTGGCTAGGTATGTGTAGATGCATCCTTTTGCATATACTTAATCAAAGTTATCAAAATCATCTTGTCTAGCTTAGTGTATGTAGATGAATCCTTCTTCATATGCTTAGTGAAACAATCATCTTGTTTGAATAGGTGTGGGTAGATGAATCTTTCTCCTCACACATATCCAAATTATCATCCTTTGAACAAAGCTATCCCTTAGATCATCATCAAACGTCTTAGGGTCTTTTTGTTCAAAATCAAAATCAAAATCAAGGACAAAATCTCAAAATCTCAAAATCCAAAATCAAGAATCAAAATCCGCAAGTCCTAAAAAGCCTAGTGTCTCATTCAAGATTTATTAAAAGCCAAAACATCCATATCATCCATCCCTAAACATCATCATCATATCATCACCTTTGATCCTCAAGGCATCCTAAAAACTTTATACTTTGGGACATAAAATAACGATCGATCCAAGGAATCAAGAGATTCATCTCCTGTATTCTCAAAGATTGATCCTTGTTTTATGGTTCTAACTAGATCTCAATACAAGAAGAGTATGGAAGCCAACAAAGAAACACTCGCTTCAAGCGATCTTAGCCAAACAAACGCAGAAATGAATCTAGCAGAATCAAGTAATCCATTGACCCTCTCATCATCGCAAAATCCACGAGAGGATCTTACCTTTGGAATGTCTCACGAGGAAATGACGAAAATGCTTCAAAATCTAGAGAATCATAAAATCATCAACATCATGATGAGACTCAACCCTTCGTTGTACATGCTTGAACTAGAAAAACAAGGGGCCAAGTTGCCTTCAAATTTTGATGTAAGTACTATAGTGGAGACATCATTTCCACCTATCTCATCCACCATCCCCATTTCATCTACACCTCCATCCCAAAACATCACGCAAAACATTCCACAAATCACAACATCGTTTGTTCCAACCGAACCCAATGTCAACAAGGGAAACACATTTATCAATTCTCTTCAATCACATCCCCTTGTTAATAATCAAAACTTGGATGCAAACACCACCTTGGAACAAAGCATACCCCAAAACCCATTACACAAAAATGCTCCTCTCACATTCCATCATGATCCATCATCATCATTCTTTCACACAACTCCTCAAACACCTCTTCTCACAAATTCTCAAGAAGAGGGAGATATGTTCGGACTAGGGGGCTTATTCGACACCACGATGTTTTCATAACAACTCATGCCCCTCACCTTTCCACCTCTTCCACCATTACCATTATCATCTGCACCACTCCTTGGTTGAGGGATTCCTCCCCTACCAGGTATCAATCAAACCTACATCCCAACCATTAATCAAAGCATTGCACCAAACACACAAAATTTATCGTTGATATCGCAACAACAAATGATAAACACACAAGCAATGGCAACATCATCAAACACACCCCTAACATCACAAAGCATGGTCTCTCAAGGACCAATCACGTCAATACCACTATCCAACACCCAAAACATCAACACAACATCATCATCTACCACCATTCCAAATCCGCCAACACCTCCACCACCAACAACGTTCACCACATCAAGCCAATACGACGCAGCATTGCAAGCTGCTTTTCAAAGAGGATACCAACAAGTTCAAAAATAAAAAGTCATGCAACAAGCCGCTCAAGCCACACAAGCTTCTCAAGATGCACAAGTCGCATTACAAGCGCAACAAACACAACAAGCCCAAGCATTATTGCAACAGCAACAACAACAAGCCACCCAAGCCACGCAAGCATTGCAAGCACAAAGGGTCGCTCAAGCACAACTATTATTGCAGCAAAAAGCCACACAAGTGCAAGTAGTGCAAGCCCAAGTGCAAGCTCAATATCAAGCACAAGTGCAAGAACAAGCACAACTTCTTGCACAAGCAGCACAAGTGCAAGCATACTAGCAAGCACTAAAGCAATACCAAGAGCAGCAAGAAGTGGTAGAATTTCCAACCCAACAACAAGCGTTGTGGGAACAACAGCAAGCACAACAACAAGCGTTGTTGGAGTAGCAACAAGCGCAACAACAAGCACAAATCTTAGTGCAACAACAACAAGATCAACAATAAGCGTTGTTCATACAAAAGCAAGTAGAAGCCTACTTCGCCCGCCAGAACATACATATACCATCGAACAACGCACCAAACAATCCACCCATCCAACCCATGATTCAAACACCTCAAAACACTTTCATCCCACCCTTGATTCGCAAAGTGATGTGATGGCAAAACTCAGGTTGCTCTCGCAACAAGTGCTCGACCTTCAATTAGGGCAAACAACCAAAACACCAAGCAACTTGTGTACCTATCCATTTGATAGGAGTTTAGAAATGAAACCATTCCCCAAAGGATTTTAAATCCCCAAATTCGACAAAGATCGAGGGATGGGAAACCTTGAAGATCACATCAGGGAATTCCAGGTTCATTGCATGGAGGTCACATATGATGATACTTATCTGATGCGGCTATTTCCTAGAAGCTTGGCAGGCCCCACTATAGAATGGTTCTCTCACTTACCTTCAGGCATCAGAACATTCCAAGAAATCAAGGATGCATTCATTAGGAACTACACATGTAAAATTGCAATGGATGTCAGTCTCGAAGAACTATACGCTCTAAAACAAGGAAAGAATGAATCTTTTGCTTCATTCCTTCAACGATGGTGATCCAAGGCCAATCGGAGCAAGTGGACCATGCCAAAAGAACAACAAGTTTGCACCATCATCACCAACCTTGAAAGTCACTTAGCATTTCATCTCAAGGTTCAGGGCATCACCACATATGAGCAATTGATCTCCAAGGCACTCAGCATCGAAAGAGCCCTTGTGACTCAACCCACGGAATCAACATCATATCACAAACCACAAAACAACTGCCCATCATCCAATTACAATGATAAACCTTGGACATGGGCAAGGAACAAGAATGTTACTAATGATGGTGTTGTAGATGCCAAGGTGGTCATTAGTGGTCCACGCCAAAACACACCCACACTAGAAAACCAAAATCAACGCCAAAACACTCATTACACAACATACCAACCCAAAAACAATCCAACCATCAATAACCTCAATGATCAAAGAGGACCACCCCAATTCAAAACTTATCCCAAACAAAAATACGCTATCTTGGGGGAACCACTGGAGGACATAATGAAAAAGTTGATTGATGAAAAACTCATCAAACCTCCTACATTCGAGAACTACCAAGAACCCGATGTGAAACCCCCTTGGTATAATGAAAATCAACTTTGTGAATTTCATAAAATCAAAGGTCACACCACAAACAATTGCATGAGACTCAAAAATATCATCCAAGATCTCATTGACAAGAAAATCATAAATGTGGAACCACCTACCAGAAATCAGGATCTAAAAATCTACACGAATCCGATGCTGAATCATGGCAACAAAGGGAATAAAAATGATAAAGGGAAGGGCAGTGTAAATCATGTGTATGAAATGGTCGTTGCCTCCCTAAATGAAGATTGCATGGTCATCACCATCAAGGGCACCCATGCTGAAGGTTGTGGAGTCACCACAAGAGGCGGAAAAGTCGCCATTGTAGGATCATCCCAACCTAATAGAATCCCTTCATCTAGAGCCATTCCACATAGCTACAATGTTGTAGAACAACTCAAGAGAACACCAGAACACATCTCCATCATGGAGTTGTTAAAAATCTCATTAGCACATAAGAAGATTCTTGAGGAAGCATTAGCCTCATCCACTGTCCCCACAGATCTTGATGCGGACCAATTCCAAGCTATGGTCAAAAATATCATAACACCTAATCTCCTTACATTCTCTGACCAAGATTTCCCCGCCCAACCATCTCACAACCATGCACTTCACTTAGAAGCCATTTTCAACAAGAGAAAAATCAAATGGGTCTTGGTAGATGGAGGTGCAGGTTTGAACATCTATTCTCTCAACCTCATCAAGCAGTTGAAAATATTAGAAGATTCCATCGACAAAGGTAAGGGCATCACAATAAGAGCATATGACGACCAAGAAAGAGTGTCTCAGGGCACAATAAAACTCCCTATTCAAGTAGGGCCAATGCTCATGGAAACCACATGTTAGGTCTTGGACCTCGAATTGCCATATAATATCCTTCTGGGATGCCCATGGATCCATGTGATGAAAGCCATAGCATCAACCTTCCACCAATGTGTGAAATTTACACATAATGGACAAGAGGTCACCATCCACGGGGATCTTGAACCATTTTCATATTGCAAAAATCTTGAAGCCAAGTATTACAAAATCCCCCAAGTGCCAAAGAATGATGAGGGCCAATCCACATCATACATTGACCCCGCCACTCTCGCATCCATTTCTGCAACAGAGACACCTGCCATCCCCACCATCTCTAATATCAAGCTCATCATCCAAGAGGATGGTTTTGGAAGCTACAAAATCCCTAACAATGCCTTTGTGATAGGAGAGTTACCACAATCTCCTAGATTACGAGGACGCCCACAAGAAAATCAAGCTTCTACATCACAAACCTATCCTAAAAACTATCTCGAATTCACAAGATGGGGAGACCTTGGTCATGAGGTTATTGAAGTAGATCCATCTCACATGTTGTATCAAGATGAAAGAAGCAAGGGCCTACAAATGATACTTGCAATGGGCTATGACAGAAATCAAAGACTAGGACAAAATGACAATGGGCTCATAATACCTATCATGCTAGAGACGCGACCCATAACAAATCTTGGTCTTGGATGTACCCCTCCGAGCATAACCATACGTGGTCGAAGTCCTCCAGTTAGAATAGCTAATGTCTATCCTCAGCCAGTACTAGAACAAGTACACTCACCAATAGTCACAAGTAGGGACACACATAATTTCATAACTGAGCCCTATATTAGTAGCGATGACGAGGATACCATATCCAATCTACCTAGGTTATTTAAAGACACCACCCTATGTATGATTAGTACCCTATCCTTTGAGTCCGATCATCAAAATCATGAGATCCGTTTAGTGTACCCCCAACTGATCGACTATGACCAAGGAGGACCACCAATTCTCGATACTTTCAAAAATGATGAGGCACTCTCAGAATTCATGGGATTGAGGGATAACATTCTAGATGGAGACCACAAAGCAGGCTTTATAATGGAGTTGGACACATATGCATATTATGGGGAAATGATTGAATCCTTCAGTCGCAAAAGTGAGAAGCTAAGAATCATATCCAAGTCCTTGAGTGAAAACCACACTGTGGCACTCTCTAACAAGAAAATAGTAAAAAGAAAGGATGTATCCAACGGTGAAAACCTCTCTAAGGTGCCTGAGGATGAAGGATTCAATCTTCCTCTAAGAGCTATTCATCAAGAGAAGTCAGCAGTCTTGGTCGAAAAATGCAATCCTATTAACCTAGGAACAGAGGAGACCCCGCATATCACATTCTATGCGGAATCACTATTATCAGAAGAGCAAGAACTCCTAGCAGCATTCCTAAAGGAAAGGAAAATAAACTTTGCATGGAGTTACGCTGACATGCCAGGGCTAGATCCAGAGACAGTGGTCCATCATTTAGCAGTGTATCCAGAAGCACAACCGGTCAAACAAAAGCTTTGAAAAATGCATCCTCAAATCGCTTTGTTAGTCAAAATGGAGCTCAAAAAGTTGTTAGATGTAGGATTTATCTAACCAATTGATTATCCAGAATGGGTGTCAAATTTGGTACCTGTTTCAAAACTTGACAGAGCCATCAGAATCTGTATGGACTTCAGATATTTGAACAAAGCATGTCCCAAGGATGATTTCTCGCTTCCCAACATCGACATGATAGTAGACATGACAACAGGACATGAGATGTTATCACTAATGGATGGATTTTTAGGATACAACCAGATCATAATAGCAAAAAAGGATCAACACAAGATGGCTTTCACTTATCCATGGGGGACCTACTGCTAGAACATGATGTCATTCGGCCTAAAGAATGCAAGAGCAACCTATCAAAGGGCCATGACACTAATATTCCACAACATGATTCATAAAATAGTCGAAGACTATGTCGACAACATTCTAGCTAAGTCAAGGAAAAGACAAGATCATATAGCAACCCTAAGTGCTATCTCTGACAGACTGGAGGAATACAAAGTCAGACTAAATCCCAATAAGTGTGTCTTCGGCTTACAATCAGGTAAATTTCTAGGGTACATAGTCTCCATGAGGGGTATCGAGGTGGATCTAGCAAAAGTAAAAGCAATCCTCGAGATGGAAGCACCAAAGACATTAAAACAACTAAGAGGCCTCCAAGGTCGACTTCAATCCATCCGACGATTTATAGCACAACTGGAAGACAAGCAGAATCCATATTCTCACCTACTCCACAAGGGGGTAGCATACAAATGGGATACAAAATGCGAAGAAGCATTTAACAAAATCAAGGAATACCTACTGACACCACCAGTGTTAATGCCACCTATCCTTAGAAAGCCATTAATCTTATATGTGTCAGCAACAGTAGCAGCTGTTGGAGCTCTCCTAGCTCAGCATGATGAAAATGGAATGGAGAGGGCCATCTATTATATTAGCAGGACAATGGTCAGTCACGAGCTAAATTACTCATTCATCGAGAAATCTTGCCTCACAGTAGTGTTTGCATCCCAAAAATTTAGACATTACATGTTGGCACACAAGATAAAGCTCATTGCAAAAATTGATCCCCTCAAGTATCTCCTATCAAAGGCAACGCTCATAGGCAGAATGGAAAAGTGGCTAATGATATTATCAGAGTATGACATCGAGTATGTAGAGAAGAAATCCATTAAGGGACAAGTTATTGCAGATCAACTAGCAGAAGCACCCATTTATTTCAAGAACCCTCTTGTCTCAGAATTCCCAGATGAATCCATCTTTAACCTCAATATAACTGACCATTGGAAACTATACTTCAATGGTTCATACACACAACATGGATCAAGAGCTGGTGTCTTCTTCATCACCCCACAAGGGGATTTCATACCAAAGTCATACAAACTGGAATTTCCTTGCACTAACAACATAGCGGAATACGAGGCTTTGACTATAGGCCTTAGGATAGTAGTGCAATGGAATATCATAGCTTTCAAGGTGTACGGGGACTCTCAGTTGATCATAAATCAGGTTAATAATGAATATCAGACTAAGGATGCTAAGCTCACTCCATCAAGAAATTGGTGGAGACTCTAAAGGAATCCTTCATTGACATAACATTTGAGCAGATTCTGAGAACCAACAACAGAGCAGCAGACACCATGGCTACAATTGGGTCCCTATTAGACATCCCTCATAACGCACCAAAATATGAATTTCTGATCGAGCAGCTTCTCGTTCCCACATTCGAGGTACTAGAATCAAAATATGTGTGTGAAATCATTTGTCTTGGTGATCCTTGGTACCATGACATCTACACATATCTTCGCATAGGAGTCATACCCGCTGACCTCCTATCGAGCCTAAAATGAACCTTTATCAAAAAGGCATCTAGATTTGTCATCCTAGGTGATACCTTATACCGTAGAAGCATAGAGGATACCTTGCTACGTTGTTTAAACATTGAGGAGGCATTAACCGCTCTAACTGAGGTTCATAACGATATATGTGGCTCACACTCGAGTGGAATGAGCATTGCTAAGAAACTGCTGAGGATGGGGTATTATTGGCCCACAATGGAAAGAGAAGCGCATGATCATGCTAAAAGGTGTTTACAATGTCAGCAGCATGGAGACCTCATCCATGCTCCAGCTCAAGAGCTTCACCCGATCATCACACCATGGCCTTTTTCGCAATGGGGCCTCAATCTCATTGGAAAAATCACACCCACCTCATCCAATGGCCATAAGTTCATCATAACTACAATTGAGTACTTCACAAAGTGGGTGGAAGCCATACCCATGACGTATATCACTAGGAAGCAGATCTCAAAATTTCTCCTGAACTATCTCATCTATCGTTACGGTGTCCCACAAGCCATTATCTCAGATAATGGGACACCATTCAAGAACCAGGAGGTTCGTGAATTGTGCGAGAAATTCAAAATCTAGCATCACTTTTCCACCCCGTACTATCCACAAGGAAATGGCCAAGTAGAAGCTACGAACAAAACCATCCTTAAAATCCTCAAGAAAACATTCAATGACGCAGGTCGTGACTGGCATCTATAGCTTAATCCCACCCTCTGGGCTTATTGAACCAGCATTTGCACACCCACCGGTGCCACCCCCTTCTCCTTGGTCTACAGATCAGAAGCTGTACTCCCCATTGAGATTGAGCTCCCATCCCTCAGAATATCATTGCAAAATCTCATCACTGATGAGGACTACCGGGTGTCAAGATTAAACAAGCTGGAGCTACTGGATGAGAGATGCATAGATGCTTTGAATCATCTGCAAGTCTATCAAAATAGACTCAAACAAAGCTACAACAAGAAGATCAGAAGCAGGACTTTCCAAGTCAGAGAATTGGTCTTAAAAGAAAATCAGAAGAATGTCCTAAACCCCAGCAGCAAAGGAAAGTTCAAACCTAACTGGTTAGGACCTTTCATCATCACAGCAAGTTATAAATCAGGGGCATATCAACTATCAACACCTGAAGGGGAACCTCTACAGGAGCCCATGAATAGCTCCCTTCTCAAAAAGTTTTATGCCTAAATCTTTCAAGGTATAGAACCCAAAAATCCAAAAAAAATAGAAAATGTCCTAAAAATACATATTGGTGAAACTTGGCAAACAGTATCTTGGTAACAAGTAAAAAGCAAAATCCAAAAATCCAAAAAAAAAAAAATTTAAAAAGGATCAAAAAAATCGTCCTCTAATGAAAACCACTTCGGTGGCACTTTGGGCAGGTACCTCAGTGAAAACCTGGCAAACAGGCACCTTGTGTAAATAAGCACTTTCCATCCACCAGGATCTTTATCGCTTGATCTGCATCATCCATCCATTTCGCTTCCATCATCCATCACATTCACGTCTCCATCCATCACTCATCCACTCGCATCCGCACCATAGCTTGGTCTTGTGTTCGTATCATGATCCCTCCGACTACTATTCAGCCCATCCTCAAGGTCAGTTTTTCTTTCCTTTATCAGAGTAGTCTATTGCATCACGTTGGGGGCACGTTCTCATCGAATCGAATTTGTGTATATTCCTAAAGTCCTCAAATCAGAAAATCCAAAAACATCAGAAAATCAAAAAAATCCAAAAACATCAAAACATATCAAAAGTCAAAAACAAGGTCATCTTGATGAACTATGTCGTCTATGAGCTTGAACGTAGGCAAGGTTGATATTTGATCATCCCCCGAGACATTTAGGTCAGTCCTATAGGATTTCGTCATAATAAGTTGACATCTCATCATGTATATCGTCATCTGTAAATTGGTCAAGTCGTCAGTCGAACTACGTGGTCTCTGTGTGTATAACATAGGCAAGGCTAATCTGTCGATCAGCCCTCAAGATCCCTAGGATAGGTCTTTAGGTTAGTCTCTTGGTCAAAATCTCGAAAAACCCCAAAACATTTTGAAAAAATTGAAAATCAAAACATTTGCAAAATCTCAAAAAACACCAAAAACAGCCTCAGAATATTTCAAAACATCAAAAACATCCAAATATTTGAAAAAAATCCATCCACCTCATCTTGCTTGCACCCGCAATAATCACCATCCATAATAACTTGATCTTCATCGTCAACCTTTGGTGAAACAATTGGAAACAAGTCTAGCAGTTTAAACGCAGAACTCAAAAATGTCAAGTCTTAAGTCTAAGTCAGTGAGTAAGCAAGTTGGTTATCTCTTCGTATTGGTAACTCATCATCTAAATTTGTCCCATATCAATCATCCCTTATAAACGAAATGACGTGCCGCCATCCACTAACATGTCCTAGGATGAATCCTTCCTACAATGGGCATTATCTTTTGGCAATAAGTTTCAGTTATCATCATAGAAAACATATCCTCTTTCTGTTAGTGGTATTGAAGAGCATCAGTTTGTTTGTTTACTTGGTCTTTATCTTTTGACTTATCTTATTTTGTGCTCATTCCAAGGATGTCTAGATGATATCCCAAAATAGCGGATTTAGAGAAATAGGAATGGGGCAATGATCATTATCTTTTGTCTGCTGTGCTTGTTGGACGTTCTTGCAATATAACCTTGGCGAATACTTGCTTTGTTAGGTATGTATGGAAGAGGTCTAGGGCAACTTGTTGACTATTCTAGGGATAGGTTTACCTTTCCATTTTTTGTTCTGAGGTGTCTGAAACTTCTCAAATACATCCTAGCAAGGTTTTTGTATGTCAGGTGTGAACAAGAATACTCCTATCTGATTGACGAGTCAAAGTCCATCACACTGGGTACAATGCCATCCTGGTTTTCTATACCTTGATGCATCGTACCATGTGTGTTATCAAACATAAGAAAATTTGGCCCTTTGAAAATCCCAATTCCTCGGCAAGTAATAATCATCATCATCATCATCATCTGCATGTGTCATCTTGCATCTTGTTGAAATGACGTCTTCTCTCCTTACTGACCCTACTAACAAGGTACTATGACAGTTGATCATCATCACCATCATCATCATCAATCCTGCATCCACAAATAATTAGCATATTGCATAAGCATATCATATAGAAATCATAAGCATTGCATAAGCATATCATATAGGAAACATCGCATTTTAATCATCATATAAACGGGCTATCATGAACATCCATAAATAGGTGCATCCATGTCATTGCATTTCACCCATTACATTACATCTCATGGCATTATATCGATCATTGCATAAACATTCATTTGCATTTCATTTCATATTACCATCTAAATCATCATATAGCATCTACAAAAGCATTCCATAATCATTTTTACATAATCATAAGAAATGGGTATATAAGCATTTAATTCATTATGCATATCACTTTGCATTAACATATCATTGCATCACGTACATCATCATGTAGGATAATAACATTTGTTATTCTAAGCATTTCATAAAACCATTTCAGTAGCATCATATCACGACCATCGCATCATATTACATACATCCATAAATCATCTCATAATTAAGCATATTCCACACATCATTGCACATACCATAAATCAAATCATTTTACATATTGCATTGGCATAAAATAAACCATCATATAGTTAACATTATTGCACATCATATCATAGGTCAGCATAATATAGATCTGTTAGTCATAAATCATAACGCATACATCATTAGAAATAAAATGCATCCATGGAACATCATTGCAAAGCATATAGAAATAAACCATCTATGCATAAGTATAAGAACACATTGCATCACATCAAAATCATCATCGGCTCATATATATATCATATCATCAACTGTCATAGTACAAAGAATAATCGAATCACTGTACATATATGTCAATCAGTACAAAACACCCATCAAGCTATCAAAAATGAGCCCATAAGGCACAAAAAGGACATCATAATATCTCGATCAAGCCCGATCTCCGTGGATGCTGCCCTCGCCCCTATCACCGTGACCCTCTGGTGGTCTATGGCTAGCCTGCTCTGAGTACTCTGGGACCCAGTCCACTCTAGGTACAGTGTCGTGGTAAGCCCGGCGGTAGTACTCTATCTCTCGGATAGCATCCTTGTAAGATCGAACCGGCACTGTACCCTAGGATGAGGAGGTTGTCATGCTCTCAATCTGCTGCCTGCGGCCTAGCTCTGTGGCTGCCTATAGCTCTGCGACATGTCTCTGCTGCATAGCCTGATCCCTCTCTGCTCTGAGATGCTCCCTCTCAGCCCGTGCCTGGTCCTTCTCGGCCGTCATTGCCTGAACCTGTGCCTGTAACTATAAAATCAAGGCATCTCGTGCATCTGCCTACCCTGCTGGCTGTACCTATGGTTGCGCGTGAGGCTGGTCCTCACCCTCGGCTCGTGGTGGTGGGACTAGTGGATCCTGTTGTTGGTCCTGCATATGGACATCCTCATGACCTGACGGAACTAGGGGCACCAATGGTGGATCTCATCGAATCTTGACCCTCAGTTACTCGTCCTCTCCCTCTCCCTCTGCCTCTGACCCTGTGTGCCTCTGGATCCTCACCTAGAATAGTCAAGTAGAGAGGAGGCCTGAACCAATCTCTGTAGGCCTGTGTGGTGCCCGGATCTACCAAGCTAGTGTTGATAGCATCCTGAGGTGTGTGTGCACGGGCGCTGCATATGCAATATGCCATAAGCTAGTGGCTCCCAATTAGTCCTGGTCTATGTCGCTAAAGTCTCGTAGGACACTCGCCAAATCCCACAAATGGTGCTCCCAAGAATAAAGCTCCCTAGGCCCGTCCTGCATCAAGGAAAGTCAGCATATTGAAAATTTTGGAAAAATCCTAACCTAACGCTCCAAACTCGTTCCCAGCAGCGCAGTTTGTGATGGTGTCATAGTTTGAGTTTTCTCAAACTCTGACGTTGGACCCCAAATTAGGCCAAAAACGTGCCGCTACGGCACACTTTAACCCCCAGTGTCGCAATTTGCATGAAAAGGGTGCCGCTGCGATGCCCTTTTTCCAAACCGGCCCGCCAAGTCTGAGCTGAGCCCGAGCCCAGCGGCGGAGTTTCTAAACTCCAAACTGTGCCGTTGTGACACAATAAGGCAATTAGCAATGCACTTTAAACACCGAGCGGCACTATAATAGCGCCGCTGGAGGTGAGCTCTCTTTTAAACATGTAATAAATGCATTAAATGAAAAAATTAAAGCTTCAGTGAGGGCCACATATTGGGGCACCGATGCCAAGTGGCCGCTGATAGGTCCGAACTCAGTCTGAAATGTGTAGGGGAAGCTGTCATTGTGCCATATCGTCAGAGGGTCAAAGCTCGAATCTCAAGGTTTGCTAGCGGAGGTGTGTGAAAATGACTTGAAAGTGACCCCTCAGGCCCCTTTTAAGCCTAAAAATTAGGGTTTTTTGACCCTCTAGGGCTGTCCTGCTAGGGTTTCGGTCCCCCGAACCTGTTTTTGTCTGTTTGAGGCTTTTTTTCATTGTTTTATTATGTTTAGACAAGTTTTTAGCCTCCTAGACCCCTTTCGGACCTGTTGGGCACTTTATTACCTTTTTCGCGAGATCACCCAAAAAATTAAAATTTTCGTCCAATCTCTCAAGGGGGCATTATATTGGCATATTTATTTCACCAGGCAGCAGTGGGGCAAGTTTTAAATATCAAAAAAAAAATTCTTTGATCGAGATTGTTTATTCTTTGAACCAACGCAACAAGTGCATTGCTTCAAAGAGGGGAAAAATGTAGACATCAAAAATATACTGATTGACATCGTGCATCTGATCCTAACTTACTAACATCATTTCTTCCTAAATCATCCATCGGTCTAACCGTTTAATCAAATTCCCCTATCTAATTAAATTCATCAATATTTGTCCCTTAATTAAATAAATCATTTTATCTTATTAAGTCAATTCATTCTGTTAATTAAATCAATCCATCTGATCTAATTATCCCTATTTAATTAAATAATCAATTTATTTGATTAAATCTTTAAAGTTTATCCATTAAATTAAATAAATTAAAACCTTATTTTATTTAATCTAACATCATCCCTTTTAATTAAATAAATCAAAATCCTTATTTGATTAGCCTCTTATCATATTCCTCTCTTATTTGATTTAAATAAATCCATAAATCTAAGTCAAAATAAGTCACATCATCTAATCTCCTGTTAAATTAATTAACCCTTGATTAATTTAACCTCATCTCATGTCACATCCTCTAGATAATGCAAGTTGCACATGAAAATAGATTTAATTCATTTATTAAATCCTATTTTCCTCACAAGGCATCTTTTGGAATATTCCTCAATTTGAATTCAAAAATTCCAAGTCAACATGTACATCCAACAAGGCATTTAAAACCTCTTACATGTCCTTTGCCTTGAGCCAAGTGGCATTTATTGCATTTTCCCTTCCCTCTTACATGTCATTTCAATAAATTTGAATTTCAAATATTAGCATTTATTGGCACAAACCCCAAATCTTGCACAACCATCATCCATTCATAGCTTGACAAGTGGCACCATATCATTAGATGAATGTTAGTCCCACATTGCTCAAATTTGGACATTCATCCATCTTGAAATCCTATAAATGAAGAGCTCCTCTCCTCATTTCATCATCCACAATCCAAGTAAAGTTACCATGCTAAAATACTTATCCATTCTCATCCATCATTTGAATTCTAGCTAGGCTTTTTGCAAATTTGGCTTGGAGTTCTCATCTTTCATCAAAAGTGGATCAATATCATCTTCAACACATCAAGATTTTATCATAGGAATTGGGAAAGGACCAATTTTCACATCAAATTAGCACCAATTCCCCCATGGGATCAAGTGTTTGCTTCTCTAATTAGGATTTAAATCTAGTTTTATCTTTTATATTGTGTTCTTCATCAATTTCTTTCCTATTTTGAGTTTGCAAATGGATTTCATGGGGAATCCTTCTTTTAGCTTGTAATTCCTTTTTTAACTCATTTATTCATGTTGTTTTGTAGGTACTAGGAAAAGGGTTCACACAGTTACATCCTCCCCCCCTAGGGTCAGGCTTACTCCTAGAAGCCTACAAAAAGATATGGATAAAGGTGTCTCATCCTCGTCACATCCTCCCAAGATGCTGAGGACTCACCATCAAGATCGCACTGGACCCTTACCTACTCTATGTCCCAACCCCTAAGGGTCAACCTCTGATGTTGCAGGATTCATATGGCATCCAAAGAAAGTTTCCCGTCTACCTCGTCCTGCAAAGCAGTCAAATCAACATGGGTCACATCAGAAATATACTTTCTAAGAACAAAAGCATGGAAAACATCATGAATGCGTGATAGAATCGATGGTAGTGCAAGGCTATAGGAAACTGGGCCAATCCTCTCAAGGATTTCAAAAGGTCCAACAAAACAAAGTGCCAACTTTGTGCCTTTCCCATAATGGATAGGGCTCTTCCGCAGACGAACTCTCAAAAACACATGGTCACCCACTGAAAAGTGGCAGTCCAACTTATGGGCATCGGCATACTTCCTCTGCTGATCCTGAGCTATAGCCAACTGCTCTCTAATCCTCACTACCTAGTGCTCCATATCCTAAAGGATCTCTAGACCCAAAAGAACTCGGTCCTCTAAGCGATCCCAACTCAATGGTGTTTGGCATGGCCTACCATACAAGGCCTGGAAGGGGAACATACCAAGAGAACTGTGGTACCCATTATTATAAGAAAACTCAACCAAGTACAAGTAGTCCTCCCAACGAGACTATTGATCCATAGCATACATCCAAAGCATATCCTCTAGAACCTGATTAACCCGCTTCATCTGTCTGTCAGTCTCGGGATGATATGCAGAGCTGAAATTAAGTTGATCTCCCAAAGCATGCTGGAGAGAAGTCCACAAAGCTAAAGTGAACACTGGATCATGATCAGAAATAATCCTATGAGGAATACCATGCAACCGCACAATATCCTCCATAAACACTCAAGCTACAGATGTTGCAGTGTACAAAGACCTTATGGGTGAGAAGTGTACCACCTTGGAAAACTTTTCTACTATAACCATAATAGCATCATGATGATGTGAAGACATAGGTAGCCCCACTATAAAATCAAGAGATATTGTATCCCACTTCCATCCAGGGATGGAGTGAGGCTGCAATAATCCTGTCAAGTGCTAATGTTCTACCTTCACCCGCTGGCACTCGAGACACCGAGCCAAAAAATTAGTAATGTCACGCTGCAACCCTACCCAATGATACAACTATCGAAGATCAGCATGCATCTTTGTGACACCCGGATGAGTGGAATAAGGTGCACGATGGGCCTCTGACAAAACAAAGGAACGAAGATCGCCAGAATCTAGAACATAAATGCAACCAAGATGCTGCAACAGTCCATCAGGCTCAAGAGAGAAACTTGCAAACCTTCCCTCAAGGACTCTCCCAGACTCAATTTCTTCTTTCACCTCCTGATACCAAGTATCACTAGGAAGTGACTCCAAAATACGGCTCTGCAAATCCTTTCCAAGGGAAAAAACTAAGATCTCATGTCTCCTCTTGCTCAAGGCATCTGCAACAACATTTTCCTTGCCCTGGATATAGCATACCTCAAAGTCATACTCACAGAGGAACTCCATCCAATGACATTGTCAAGCATTCAAATTTGGCTGAGTGAAGATATACTGCAAGTTGCGATGATCACTATGCAACTCAAACCAATGTCCCAAGAGGAAATGTCTCCAATGCACAAGTGCATGGACAATAGCCGCTAATTCCAAATCATGGGTGGGGTAGTTCAACTCATGATCCTTGAGCTTACGGGACTCATATGCAATCACTTGTCCCTCCTGCATAAGAATTTCCCCCACACCTTCCAACAAAGCATCGGTGCACACTATGAAATCACCTGTAGGATCTAGCACTACAAGGATGGGTGCATAGTCAGCTACTCCTTAAGAGCCTAAAAATTTGACTCACGCTGATCTGACCACACAAACTTCTTTCCTTTCCGCTGAAGAGAGGTGATGAGATGGGCTACCCGAGAGAAATCTCTCACAAATCGGCGGTAGTAGCCTACCAATCCCATGAAACTGTGAACCTCAGCCACATCTGTCAGTGTTGGCCAATCCACAATGGCCTAAATCTTAGAAGGATCCACAGCGATACCCTCTCTTGAGATTATATGGCCCAAATATATCACCTCAGTCTGGAAGAACTCACACTTGGCCAAATTTCCAAACAACTGATTATCCTGCAAACACTACAACACTTGCCGCAAATGGCCTTCATGCTCCTCCATAGTCCTCGAATAAATCAAAATACCATCAAGGAACACGAGAAAAAATTAGTCAAGATAGGTGCGGAACACCCCATTTATCAAACTCATGAAAACTAATGGATCATTGGTCAATCCGAAAGGGACAATCGTGAACTCATAATGCCCATAGCGTGTACGAAATGTTGTCTAATGAATGTACGCCTCATGAATGTGAAGCTGGTGGTATCCTAACTTTAGATCTATCTTGGAGAACACCTTGGCTCCCCTCATCTGATCAAACAAATCATCTATCTGAGGCAACAGATAATGATTCTTCACCATCACTTTGTTTAACTAGCAATAATCAATGCATAAGAGAAGAGATCTTTCCTTCTTCTTCACGAAGATGATAGGTGCTCCTCAAGGGGATACACTAGGATGAATGAAACCCTTCTCCAATAACTCCTCTAACTGCAACCACAACTCACTCAACTCCTGAGTAGTCATACGATACGATGCCCGAGAGATAGGCTCTGCTCCAGGAATGAGGTCAATATGGAAGTCTATGTCGCGCTTAGGTGGCATACCTGGAATAGCACTCGGAAAGACATCCGCAAACTCCTGAAGAAGAGGATGGTCATCAAGAGATACCTCCTGAATCCCACCCTCAGCAAGATCACTAACTGAAATAGCAAACATTTGACAACCTTTTTGCATGGCACGCTTCAGCTGCATGGCTGAAATCACACAGAGAGAAATGGGTCTCTGGACCCCGACTAACTCAACACACTTCCCAACATCATCTACACACTAAACTGACTTACGCTGAAAATCTATACTAGCTTGGTGTGTCTCCAACCAATCCATGCCTAACACAATACCATAGGATCCCAAATGCAACACACGAAGATCCAATGTGGTAGTGAAGGTTCCCAAATCCAACACACAACCACGAACCAGGGAGTCTATAGCCACCTTGGCTCCAATGGCTAACTCAACCTGCCAACCAACATCTTGCCTTGCCACCACGAGTCTACAATGCTCTACGAGAGAAGGAGAAATAAAATAATCTGAAGCTCTTGAATCAAACAAATAGATGTGGTAATCCCACATAACGCACCTGAATACTCGACCATGGTGCCCTGATGCTCAACTTGGCGGTTATCCACCGCCGCAAAAACTCTATGAGATCTACCAATATCACCTGCTGTAGGCTCTGAGGTAGCCTATCCCTGACTACCTCTAGCTACTGATCTATGAGGACACTGAATAGCTATATGACCATGCTGCCCACAAGCAAAACAAACACCTCTACCAAAACCTCAGCCCGAAAAAGGTGCACGTGACTATTGGATTCCTTCACCCCTAGAACTCTATTGTGCACTCTGAGAACTCTGTGCTAGACCACTCTACTACCTACTCTGAGAATGATGATGTGGATGATCCCTAGAAAATAGAGTATCAAGACTCTACCCACTCTGCTGAGACTGAGGAGGCCTATGCTTATGCCGCTAACCAGATCTAGAGGGTGCAGACTGAGATCTAGACGGTCCAGCTCCCTGAGGCTGTGTACCCTGAGTAATTGATCCTGAAGGAGGGGCACTACCAACCTGAACACCTACCTAACCACCAAAGCCTCTAACCAGATACTCCTCTATCAACCTCACCTTCTCCACAGCAATTTCTAAGGTCTTCGGTTCAAACACATGAACACCACCACTAATACGAGCATTCAAGCCCCTAATAAAATGCTTCACTAACATCAGCTCATCATCAGAGATGCTAGCATACTGCCTAAGCTCAAAGAAATGGTGCTCATACTGATCTACCATCATAGTCAACTGACAAAGCTCATGGAACTCATTAGCACGTCTCTGTCGGTAGAAGTCAGAAAGAAATCGTGCACGAAACCTCTCTAAGAATAGTCCCCAAGAAACAGAAGCAATGTCTAGGTGAAGCTTTTTCTCCTCTACTCTCTGCCATGTAGATGTGAAGCCTCTGAGATGCATAATGGCACACCGAGCTCTAGTATTGCTACTGTATGGATGCATGGCAAAGCATCAATCAAGATCAATCAACCAAGTCTCTGCCTCAATACCTACACCAAAACCATCAAAAGTAGGGGGATGGGCTCTAAGGAGATCCCTCATGTGACCAGTATCAACCCTATCACCATCTGCCCTATCCCTCACAACATCTGCTCTCGAATGACCTGGACTATGAGAATGCTCCCACTCAGCTCTAACATCCCAACCATCCTGACGAGAAGGGTGTGACTCCTCCTCATGAGATACCTCTTGATGAGGTCCTAAATGATCCACAATTTGCTGCAAAAGAGCTAAAGCCTGAGCACCCCCAAGCCCTTCAACTTGGTTCTCAACACGCTGTTCCCCTTGTTGCTCACCCTGATTACCCTAATCTGCATTAAGTCATGTGCTCCACCGAGGAACAGAGGCTCTACCTCGAGCTCTTCCTCTAGCTCTACCCCTAGGAGGCATTCTAAAAACAAAACAAAGAACACATCAAAATAGTTCATCACAAGGATGACCTATTCACTAAACTACAACATGAAAGCATAACGCAAGACTATTAACAACATAACAAGCACACGCCAAACACAACATAACATAGAAGGCTCAAGTATGCCAAAGCTCCCAGTGTGTGAACATGGGCTCTGATACCAGATGTAACATCCCTCTATAAAGCCTCAAAGGATAAGAGCCAAAAGGGGCAAGATAAAAAAAAAATTGAAACATAAAGAATAAGATACACAAAAGAAGCTTCCAACACATTAAATTCGGCCTCAAACAAGGCCAAATATGGCCTAATGTAGCCCAAGGGAGAATATTAATCTTCCCACCAAAGAAAAACCGAACAAGAACACATAATATAGCTCCCCAGAAGATGCTCTGGAACCTTAGTAGTGTTGCTCCGGAACTTGTAGCACTGCTCCGGAACCTCTGCAGCGCTGCTCCAAAACTTAGATAGCCCTGCTCTGGAACTTGGGAAGCAACTACAAAGACTAAAATAAAAAGAAGAGATGCGTCGGAACCTTAACCACCAGATACATAAGGGAGGAAAATACATCTAGAGATTTAATTCTTTTAACATGAAATAAGAATGCAGCCATAAAGGAATTATCATAGAACATGTGATTCTGATACCAACACCAGAATCCAAAAGCCAAACATAATCATCACATATCTTCTCATTAATTTATGATTTCTTTCACTCTCAAGTGAGTACAATGAGCATAAAGGAATAAGTTTGAGTACAATGGAATTTACATAAATAAATACATCATCAGAAAGATAAATACGGAAGAGGGGATGACTCCAACGATGCTCCAATAACCTGTACACCGGTCCCCAATGGCGGTGGCAATGCCTCCCTACCATGTGGACTCAAAAGAGGCCACCCCACCATGCTCGGAGATAGTCACGAGGCCCAAACAGAGGTGGAAAAACAAAAGAAAGGTAAATCCAACACTCACATCAATCACGAAGCAATCATGGAAGGCAATGCACACAGCCAAAGTCACAACAAGAAAAGCTCATCCAAAATCATGATAGGTACTACTCACGTCTACCAAGGGCTAGATAATAGAGTGCATATCAGATGGAGTGCCATCATGCGTGCTTGAAGATATGGCACCACACAGAATCAAGTACACCTCTCATAAGGATGAGGAGACTTAATCATGCCCGAATCCACGCCCCGCAGACGGATGACTCAACGTCCCGCAGACAGATGGGCCTTCTCGAGTGCATCCTTAGCATTTACAAGAGCTTAAGGCCATGCACGATGACTCATTATCTTATTAGTGTTTTAACCAATTAATTTTATTTATTTATCACTTTTTTACTCTAACTCTGCTACTAGTTCCCCTGGCAGCCACTTGCGGGCCCCAAGCCCGTAGAGAGCCACTCCAAATGACCACTCTATTACCTAGACCTATGCTCAACTCGTTTAACCAAATGAGGAAACCAAAGAATACATAAAATAACAAGGAAACTCCAAAATTTCTGTCCAAGAGACCAAATAAAAACAGCCAACTAACATTGTTGTTAACACACATTTAATGGCTGAAAATCAGCAAGAAACGAAGGCATAGAAAACATGTGAAAATTCAAAGTGCCCGGATCACAAAACTAAGCCCGACCCAATTTGTATTTGGGTGTTTCAAGTCAAAATACACCTTTAATTTTTTATTCTAGGGCCAAAAATGAAGTGTTGTACCAAAAACGTCATTTTTCCACACATGCCAAGCACAAACACAGAAAATTGAATGTGCCCAGATTTTAAATCCATGAAAACCCAGTTGAGGGAATAGCATCCCAACATGAATTTCACACTCAAATTTCATTTTCAACAACAGGGTAATGATCAATGAAAGAAAACTCATTTTTTCACATAAATTAGGCAAAAAGAAACATACAGAAAAAGCCCAAAACAGATTTCTTTCATGAACCCATTTCAAGTTGCTGGAATTCAACAAATTCAGTCACACACAATAACCTCACACAGCAGCAATCTCCACTAAAACAATCTGACATTCATCTCCAACAAATCAAAACAAAACATGAAGGTTTTCACCAAATATTCATGGGACAGCAATAACCCTGAAAAGAAATAAAATTTACCAGCTAGGAATCATTGGAAAACCACAGAGATTTACCTCGAATTGTCCCAAATGAAATGGCAAATTTGTACAAAGGAGAAGGCACAACCAAGCCCCAAAAACATACCAAAAGCAAGGACCGATAGGATGATTTCAATAATATGTCACCCACAAAATCTCCACATTAATCTTTCACAAGCTTCCCAACTTAGTTACCTAAAAAAAATGAGGGTTTCTTCTTCCATGCAAAACAGCAATTTCTTTCTTCACCAAAAATCCAAAAATAAAATCCCCTCAAAACAAAAGCTCTCTTTTCTTTTATATTTTTCCCCAAAACCACGAGAGGGAATAAAGCATTTTTATTTTTATTTTTAAATTATGCATTAAAGCTCCCCCAAAAGGAACAACTAATAAAGATCACAAATAACAAATATTAAATATGCATGAAATAATAATAAAAACTGAAACCCAATACCTCAAATGAGACAAGCAGGAAAAACACATAAGGGAGAAGGGTGCTCTGGAAGTTACCGTTAGGTAACCGGATAGAAGACATGAATATGGAAACACTGCCCTAATAGGGTACAGTGGGCTAGGGTAGGGGATGTGGTTGTGACTATCTCCAGTAACCACCATTGGGGAATGAGAGTACGCTCAGGCCTACTAATTAATGCGGATTCGATACTCAGTACCTGCATCACTCCAATCAAACGTTAAAGTACATGTGCATGAATCATATATCATATATCCAAAACAACATCAACCATCAAGAAAAAGAATCATAATATCATAAGCCTCTCAGTTACAAGTGTTATGATATCATCTTTTCATGTCCATAATCATACAAAAGCAAGGAAAATGATGTATACATAAAATATGAGTATGTAATCCAGCATAATATCTAACCATGTAAGCATGAAATCTAGCATGAACAATGATCATGTCAACAACATAACAGCATATGAACATGTAGCATGT
Source organism: Sequoia sempervirens (assembly GCA_007258455.2). Classification (NCBI taxonomy): domain Eukaryota; kingdom Viridiplantae; phylum Streptophyta; class Pinopsida; order Cupressales; family Cupressaceae; genus Sequoia; species Sequoia sempervirens. Next base: position 10,619 of record VDFB02331078.1, on the reverse strand, counting down.
AAACATGTAATCCAGCATAACAGTCACGGAATTACACCTACCAGGTGTCAATACAAAATAATGAAGGTACGAATAGAGTAAATACAAAATATACAATCATCGGAATCCATCAAGAAAAGACCACAACAAATACAAACATGGGGGTTGTTACACGATTAAGTGAGATTATGATGGTTATCAGCCTTGCACTTTAGGTACACCTTGTGTTTGTCTGAAACTTGTAAGCAAGAGAGTTAATTCCTCACTTGAGATTTGTCTTGAGTTTTGTGTTGTGCAAGTGGTTTTGTTTTCAGTTTCATTGGTTTGCTAGTTGTCGGTAGGAGGGTGGATTCCAATGGGGGCTAGCTAAAATATTAACAAGATAAGTTTATACCTCGCTTAGCCTCAAGTGCCTATTTAGGCTTGAGGTGAGTTGGGAAGGCCTGGGATGGAAAAATCAGCTACCTCATCTCCACAAGAGGTAAGTTGATTTTGCATAAGTTTGCATGAGGGGTCAGAGATCGGTAGAGGCTACCAAGATAACCCAGGATGGGGGTTGGGGCCTAGGAAGATCTACCTAGATAACCTATGACTGGCTATGTGATGACACTTCCCCTATGACAACCATGAGTTTCCTTGCTTGATGTTTTGCCCTGGATATTTATGTTGCTCTGGAAGTATAGCCATCATTATTTGTTGTTGGTGTTCCTCATGTGCTCATGAGTTATGTCATTCTTGTGATGTCTAGTCCTTATCTTTCGGTGATGGTGGGACCCCTTGTTACCTCCTAGCATGGGAGGTGAACCTTTGGGTTCACATGGTTGGGTGGAACGTGTTACGTTCTCCATTGGGTTCCCTTCTTCTGCTCATGTCATGGTGGCTTCACTTGATCTGAAGACTACTGCATTGCATCTTCTTTTGAGAATTGTGATCATTGTACTCTATCTCTATCATGTATCATGTATCATGTGTTGAGTACTCCTCCCATGTAACAAGGAAGTATTATTGAACAAGATGTAATTGTAAGTTGAAACTAATGTATCTCATGTATGTGAAGAATTATGTATTCAGTGATATTGTACATGTTAATTGAAACAAATGTAATCAGTTATTCTTCTATGTTTATGGTATGTTTGCATCTCATGGTTTATTTGATTATATGTGATGAGTAAATGTGACCTGTTTAATGATGATTAGAATTTGGTTAGTACTTAGTTATAGGGTTTTTTAAATTTGGACAATGGGAAATAAGTAATGCAGTCATGCACTCTAGAGGACATAGGTTAGTAATTAAGTTTTGTATAGTTTCAATCGTGCAACATTTCATTTAAAAAAAAAATCATTTTTAGTTGCTTGGGTTTTGTCCTCTAGGGTTCTTAGTGGGACGTTACATGGGACACCAACACCTACTTAAGGAAAAAAGGTCCCTCCTATCACCACTTCTATTGATGCGAGTGTTTCACACACACACCAACAGGTAGATAAATTCTCACAAAATAACATAGGAATTACCTACCTTTACTTGAAATATCCACTGGGAAAACCTAAATCTAAGGTGATCTTAGTTCGATCCCAAGGCTCGAGAATTTTAGGTCTTGATGTACTAGGTTCACTCAAGATTCATTATGTAATTTTTTGTTAAAAATGAGGGGTTTATGGTTTTGTAGGTTAGCTGGTATCCAAAGGATTGTTACATTTATGCCCAATTTGATCACTCACATGTCACTTACAAACTTCATGAAACTTAAGATTTGCAATAATATTTCATGAATTTAAATTACTTACACAAATTCAAGCATATTTAGCATTAATCACTCTACAACTTCATGGAAATGAATTATTTACAATAATACTCCATGCATTTATCATTTTTGAAACATTTTCTAAAAATATTAAACATATATTCTAAAATAAAGCATTATTTAAAAGACATTAAAATTTAAATATTTCTCCCTAGTATTATCCATGCATGCTCTATGAAACAAATTAAATCAAAGCAAACCACTTTATGCTTCACTAAATTGCTTCATACCTAGGCATAGAATGATGCAAGGGTTTAAAGAAATATGGATTATTTGCTACCGGATAATGTCATTATGCACCTAAATCTAACGCATCACACAGTATTTTCTAATAGGAACAAACAATCAGCTATGTATGCTTTTATATTAGGAAATTGCTTTAAATTGGCCTTAATATTAATTATTTTCAACTAGAACATACAATTTTTTAGTCTAGAATGGAACAGAAAATAGGAAAAAGAATAAAACTTACAAAAAAATTAGCTCTTTGGAATCCACAAATTCTAAACTTAAAAAAATAAAACAACTCTTGAACTTTTATAAGACAAGGGCACCCAAGGAGTTCAATCAAAACACATGAAAGAATCTAGGGAAAAAATCATAGCACAACATGTGGCACATGATAGATGGAAAAAGAAACTTCTGGAATAAGTCAATAGGAACTTTGACTTTCTTCAGCATTTAAAACTTTTGGGCTCATATCTTCAAAATGCAATTAGGATGTCAAACTGGATTGAGTAGATTATCAATTTAATCTTCAAACAAAATCGAGGAACTAGTTGGATATTTAGAGTGATTAGCTAGATATAGAAATTTTAATCCACTAGCCCTATGTTCTTCCCTCCAAGCTATGGCTTTAGAGAAAATACCAGTAAGTGTAGTACCTCAGAGCTCAGCATCTCCTTCATCGCATGCACTTGAATCTCTAGTTCCTCAGTTACCTGTGTTTCTTTTCCATACACTCCTTCCTCACATGAACTCCTAGAGTACATGCCATCTAACCTGGATAATATTGTTGAATCTAATCACAATCTAGATTTACCTGACCATCCATACCCGAATGTTATCCAACAACCTATTTCTCCTACACATAAAATTCCACATGTCAATTCCCTTTTAAAACATTAATAAAAACCTTACTATCATAAAACCATCATTATGATTAATCCTTTCAAAACCAATCCACAAGTAACATGCTTTAATGTTCTTGTAACTATCATCTTTAGGTAGGTTCCTAGATGTTTTGTGGATTCGGGTAAAACCAAACAACAAATTTGAACATTCTTGCCTTAATGCACCATTTACCTGGGTACCCGACACCCATTTACTCGAGACTACCTTTAAAACCTGACTATTCGATGTACTAGACTTCTTGAAACAAATCTCAACTTGGCTTCCACCATCTACCAGCTTTTTTTAGTCTCGTGGGCTTTTGACTCCCGGCCATAGCAACTCATTGAACTTTCTCCACAAACTCATCGTGATCATTTATTCAAATTCAAATTACCCAACCCATTCACCTGGACTCTTGACACCCAACACACTTGATCATGAATTATTTTCAATATTTCTAACTTCCCATGTATTTTCCATGGTGCCACCAACCAACTAGCATTTGTCTTAAGCTATAATTTTCAACTTGGGTCCCCAAGCCTTACATTCTTAGGGCATGTTGTGAGACCACACAACACCTCCAAAAATGGCTCAATTTTTTTCACAAAATACCAAGTATTTTATATAAAAATAGGGGTTTATGGGCCTTCTGAACTCAACCGTAAGGTCCATCTTACCCTAATGTGTACCCTACAAAAGGTCAAGCTCAAATCACCCTCAAATATAAGAAGGGGTTTTTCAATTGTAAAGCTTTGATACCATTTAAATTCACTCAAGGACTCAAACCTCTAGGACCACCGACAAAAACAAAAAATAACCTCTTACAAGAGGGAAAAGAAAGAACATGAAATTGCAACAATGGATACCAGATATGGCCAATATGCAATACTTAATATTGTAGTGATATATTGGACTTACAATGAATTGAATTGTATGATGATATACAAATGATGCCTTGGTTATAAAGGAAAAGTGTGATATAGGACTAGACAAGATCTTAAAATGTGCCTTAATTTTGAATAATGAGACCCCCAACAAATATATGACTTAGGACACAAGCATTAAATTCCAAAATATAAGTGACAACTAATACTTAACTAGAAATATTCTCTCCTAATTAATGCTAACTAGAAATATTCCCTCCTAGGACCTAAGTGGACTTAACATATAAATAGGACCTAGATAGGTAAAAGGCCTATTTACACCAATAGTTATGAGTGTAATTCAACGCCCTATTATAACTAAGCAAATTTTTTTATTTTTTTTCAAGGATCGAAATGGTATTCAAGTAAATATTGTTTACAAGATGGGTCACAAGATATGAGATTATGTGTTATAACTATTTTTATCATCATTATAATATTATTATTATATAAATCATTTTACTCCAATTGTTACAATTTTTTTGTGAGTGTGGTCTTCCACATATCTATTTTTCTTTTTTGGATTCTTTTTCATACTTGTTAGTCAATTTTACTTTAGGCCATTTACATTTTATGTACTAACTCATGAGACTAAAACACATCTCATAATCTTATATTGTCCTATGTCACACCCTTGCCTATATATACAAGGGGCTTTCATTATAAAATAATTACCACTTTATATTTACATCTTTTAATAAAATAAAATAAATCTCATTTTGCATCTATTTGTTCTTTTATTGAAACTCTTTGAGTTTGGGTGGATATCTTAAGAGCCAACTCTTACATGATATCAAACTTTGTGGGATTTCTTCTTATTATCCTTTTTTGAGATCTAGGTTGTAAATTTATAATTTTTTAAAATAATACATATGTTCTTCTCTTTCCAATAAATAATGACCTAAATAATTTTAAAAAAGTGATAAAAATGTCAAATTTTGGAAAATTTCATCTTTGGGGTTTTATATTGAGGACATATTTTTTATCTTAATGGAATAAATTTAATTACACTGCTATGTTTAGAGTGTTTGAGAAAGTTATTTTTTCCTATTTTTGTATCTAGTTTATATATTGGAGGTCATAGCTACAAGGGTTTGAAGTTGGAAGGTGCATGCTAGATCTAGTAGGTACCTAATTATTTTGAGTATTATGGGTCAAATATGACCTTGCAATCTATTTAGAAGGTCCAAAAACTCCTAGATCAATTATAAAATCATCAAAATCAAAGAACTTTGGCCTAGGATATGAGGTAAATTTTTTCCCTTTCTTTGTCATTTATACCATTGTACAATTCTATTTAGTAAGGCCCATACCAATCATATTATTTCTATCTAGTCATAAATTTTTTATTTTTACAATAGAGTATATTATATTTCTATGTAGGAACTACATCATCATCTTAGGAATTAGATGCTTAGTTTGGTTATGTTGTACAATTTTATGTCATTATCTATGTCCCATATTAGTCTACTTATGCTAGTTGCACAAACTTATGGGCGCCATACTCACAAGGGTCCCACTTGCATTATATTGACTTTATGGTGATATCATATTCTATTTTTTAGAGTTATTGGAGCTCATGGTCACATATGAAAGGAGGAAAGGTATATAAAAATTCTTCCTACACTAAATTTTTTAGGATATTTTTGTAAAAATTTTAATTTTTTAACAATTATATAAAGAAGAAATACATATAAATAGAAGATAAACAAGATGCCATAATATAAGTGTATGTGTGGAAAACCATTTTGGTAGAAAACCCTCACCCCTCTAAAGCAACAAATTTATTATTTAGTAACCTTCAAAAGAGTATCACCAACTAGAATACTAGAGGAAATCTAAAAAACTAACAATATGTACAAAACTACACACAATATCCATATCAAGAACCTAAAATATAAGAGATACAATATATGAAATCATAAAATGGTAATTAGAAAACTATGAGCTAAACAAACCCAAAAAGTGGTGAGAAAATCTCAAATCTCAATATGAGTCCATAGGCTAAAAATAGCATATTCCTTCTGCTTGTCATAACCCCATTATAATCCACTCAACTTCTACCTCAGTTTCATTATCTCCAACTAAGTATGCATTATTATGTGTCAAAATACACATCACAAATATTTTAACAAGTGTAACTCCCCTTTACAACTCTTTTATGTGTCCAACATATTTTTTATATTTCTTATGAAATATTTTCAAGGCCATAACTTTTGATCCAAGAGGCCAAACAAACCCATTTTTTTTAAATTGTAGATATGAAAGAGACATACACAATAGGAACCTCCCTTAATAGTGATAAACAACAACAACAAAAAAAAAAAAATCCAACAAATAATTCTATAGTGTAAGAAAGTTATTTTTTCTATTTTAGAAACCCAAAATTGCACATTTTGTAATTTTTTCAATAGAAGCAAGGTTGAAACACATTTCATAACAACATGGGGACTAGCCCCCAATCACATCTAACGAAGGATCTTAAGCCCTATGGCCATAGTTCCACCTATTATTACCACAACCATTGACACTCTCCATCAACCTACTATTCTATAGTAGCTAACCTCTGGTTTGCCACCACATCATAGTCACCACTTTTCCTAGGTGACTTTGTGAGCTAAACTATCTAATCCATACACCATAGCTTCACATTTTGGCACCATCAACCTAATAACCTAATAGTGATGGGGTATTTTTCAATCTATATAATAGGGCATTTTTCCTTTAGAAATCAATAAAATTCCCCACTATCTATTTTTTTAACTTCTTATAAGTGTTGTAAAATTATTTATAAGCTATTCATAGCCACCAACTTGGTTTTTCCATAATTTACACCAACTACCTATTCTTTCAATTCGAATTCACTTTTTTATAAATTGTTTTATACTTTTAGAAAATGATAAATATGGGACCATCATATTTTGTTGCAAGGGTTCCATTTCTCTATTATTTCAAATTAAATTGATTCACTAGGAGTCTATCTTAGTCAGTACTAGATTTTTAATTTTATCCTTCAATTATCACCTATAACAAAGAGAACTATAAGTCTTGACAAGAAAAAACCTTAAAGTATTTTAGTTGGCTTCATCCCTTGCCTCATTTATACATATTTTTCCCTTAACTAGGTACTTATTCATAGGATCAAGTATAGACTAATAGGAATTATGATGTCCTATGATTGATTGGTTCTAGCATTGATATTGAAACTGTGTGTTCCACGATAGCACATATTGAGTTCCCTCACACTATTTAAACTAAAATTTGGGATGTACATGAAGATGTGAATAAATCTCCATTCCCAATAGATTATATTATGGATAGTCGTGTACCCTATGAATATTTTGATAGCTTTCCATATGACAATGATACAACAAAGAAGCTTTGCTTATTTGGAGAGTCTTGAACACTTTTATGGTATTGAAGCTTCTCTTGATATTCCTCCTATAGATAAACCAATTGATTATTCTACCTTTATGACTCCTAAACAATATTTTTAGTGTTCATCTTCACTATCTATAAGTAAATATCTTGAGATTGAGGATACTTACATTCCAAAATTAACATATTCATACACAAGTGCTCATAAATAGATATATTGCATGATGCTCAATATAGATGGATGGCATTCATTAAGATTTTATCTCCTACATCTCTTGCCTCTTCAAATTTTATTGTTTCTACATCTGTATCTTTTAATGATTTATCATAAAAGTATCTTCATATTAGTCTTCCAAATATAGCTTAGTGTTTAAGTTCTTGATAGACATATTAGTTTTTTTTTAATTTAATGTTGCATATTTGTTCAATAAACTTGAATAAATTCATCTCCTCTTTAATAATAGCTCCATTATAGCTATTGCATCACCATGATTATCTCTAGATCTTATTATTCATTAATTAACACAAGGCTATAGATTATCACCTTCTTCATCAATTAAGTTTGGATTTCATTATTTTATTGTGACATCTTTTGACACCAATATGGTGACACTTGAGTGGATTGGAGAGACATACATTCAAAATTTTCTTCTCATATTTATATCTAGAATGAGAAGATATTTTTCACATATCTATGCATTTATTCCTTCTTAAGGGTAGAAATTTTGTTCACAAATTTAAAATGATATTTAGTATTCAATATTGAGAATCTACCATTAGTGTAAGAGATTACACATTGATATTGAGTTGCAATTCTCCCTTCTTCCCTCTTATGGGGGATACTTTACTCTTAAATGGGGTTTTATTTTTCTCATAATTTAAAGATTTTTTTTACATTAGTGAAGAAAGTATTCCTTGGGGGCTCATAATTATTCTTCCTTCCTTTCACTCTTTTTTATTTCTTCTCCTTTGGCCAAGGTATTTTCCTATATTTTTTCTTATTTTTTCTATTTGTAAGATATTATTTTGTACTAGGTACTCTTTCTCTCTAATTTCTACTTAAGGAGGGTTGTGAATATTTTTTCTATCGATTTGATTTCATCTAGATGTGTCCTTTTTACACATGTTAACTAGGTCTAATTAGGAAATTTATTTTTTTGTCTCAAGTCATGATATTTACACAATATCATAATCTTGTGTTGTCTTATGCCTCTACCTTAATTATATGTATAAGGGTTTCTCATTGTAATGTAACAATCATTATATATTTGCATCATTTGATGGAATATTTTTTTCTTATTTTGGGTCTTTTTTTCTTTAATTAAAGCTCATTGATCTTAAGTAGCTATATCCATAAAAAAATATTACAATAATAATAACCATGTCACAAAATTATGTCAAAGATGTTCTCATATGAAATAAATGACATTGCTTTTGAAATCAATGGTTAAGAATTGAGGAGAAGGATGCAAGATGATGCAATTAATTTCAACCATCCACATTTTTCTTATCATTCTCTTTTCTTTTTTAAATGATTCAACAATTTAAAAAGTTGGTTTTTTTATTTTAAAAATAAAGAAAAGAAAAGAAGTTGATAATATTCAAATAAAAATAGAATTATATTTTATTAATATTTCAATTTAATAACGTTTCTATATTTCTATTTTAAAAATGATTTAACAATTTCAGTAGGCATTTTGTTTTAAAAACAAAGAAAAGAAAAGAATTTGATAAATGTTGAAATGAAAAATAGAATTATATTTTATTAATATTTCACCCAATAAATTTAAAATTAGTTTTAGTTTTTAATTTAATTATTTATTAGCTCAATAATTTTATTATTTATTATTATTTTCTTAATTATTATTTTTAACTAATATTTTTATTTTGATATATTTTGACTTAACATTTAGTTTATCTACTTTAATATTTAATTTAGACTTAAGTTTTAAATTTATTTTAATTATTTATGTCTTCTTATGGAATCACAAAAAATAATTAATAGTTATTAGAATAATTTTAATTTATAATTAATTGTATTATTAAAATTTTAATTATTGTAGAATAATTATATTTTTATTTTTTTGCTATGTAAGAGTGTATTTTTATTAATATTCAAAAAAGGATATTACATTTTTATGTACAAGAAAGAGCTTTGACCACTCATTCTTAAGTAGTCCAAAAGGATCCATTATCAGTCAGGACAATCATGCAATCCTACAAAAAATAAGTTTACAAAATTGTCTCATAAATCCATAGCAAACACAAAATGATTATGCCAAAATTGAAACAGTTGACCTTATTCAACACCGTTCTCTTGCAGATATATAATGAAATTGCCAACCCATGTGAAATCCTGAACTAGTTCCATATGCAACCACTTCCTTAAGAACCTCACCCCCTCCAACACTTGTGTTCACCGCACAACAGTCAACCTCTGCTTGATGCATAGAAAGCAAGAAAGGGTAGAGCTTGACCACAACACTTGGTACATTGAGCAAGCCTAGGTTTCATGGCCTTGGAATTCTAGTACCTAGCTAAGCAACACCCTACCTCCTCTAGGCCTCCCAATAGCTATGGCTTCACCAACTTCCTTGTTATTTATAAAACCTCATTCTTTTGGTAGTTATAGATCAAGAAAACATGGAATAAACCATGAAGATATGTATGTTTCCACCCAATATCTTTCATCTTCCACTAAGAAAATAGGCCCTAGTATCAACTTCACTACACCAAGCAATACGAAGTCACTCTCAAGAAGAATCCTCAACCTAAGCTCTAAGACTTCACCTAGAAAATTCATTTACTGATGAGAACCGATCAGCCTTATAGGGGTGTCCATTACTCTATCCATAAAATACTCCAAGCATACTAAATGTTGGGCCTTTAGGTTCATCCTTTAAATAACAACTCGCTCATGTCGAAGCTTGGAAATTAAAATATTTCCAAGATTACAATATATCCGTGTAGCACTTTTAGACTATGAAATCCTCCCTCAAATTCTCACATGGAAAGGAGCCTGACTTAGTAAATACTTCACCATAACTCCCAAAGCTAACCCACATGTTAAGACACTTAAGCTAGCTTGAGTGATAAGACATCTTAATTAATCCACTATGCACATCAAATTATCTTGAGTGAAAGAGTTGCAACGTTATTTCAGCATTAAATTTAGGTCATAGCATGGAGAACCTCTAAAAATGGAAATCCCAACAATACATTTTAGGTAGATCTCTCTAAAGGGAAGCATGTAATTCACATCCAAGACTTCAATTTATCACATTGTCATACCTCCTCGCAATAAAATCTTTGATATTATACACAAAGTAGCACCAAGGCACCACGTGTATATGTCCTGACACTGGTCATGTCACTTGTCATCCCAATGTACCTTCCCAAAACAATTTTTAGTATGATGCTTGAG
>VDFB02331077.1:100058-166971 GCA_007258455.2 Sequoia sempervirens | reverse complement strand
TATACATCCACATACATACATCATGACATCCTAAATCGCATGAGAAAAGTACACAAAAATAAATGCATCCTCCATACATCCTGCATAAGCATATCATATCATAACATATCATAAAAAGATACTGAAAAAGAAGATAACACATTCATTACATTGTATCCATCTCATGAACATCGCATATCATAAACATTATATCATAGATCATCTCATATTGCATAATTCATAAATAAACACGTACATCCATAACATAAGCATAATCATCACATGAATATCACATCATAACATATGCATCCATACATCCATCAAGCATGAAATAAAAGCACATCACATCATGAATATGAATCATCTCATATATATATATGACTGTCATGATACAATATCTGAATCAGTGTGTATGAACATTAATCAAAAGTACAATATAAACGAGGCTATCAAAAATGAGCCTATGAATGTGTATCTATGTAAACGATCAGGAAAGTAATCAAAAAAGTGTCTATGAGATGGCTAGCCATGGTGGTTGCTCGACTCCCCGGGCTATCTAACTGATGGATGATCCTCAACCCTAGGAGGTTCCCCACTCCTCTGGGAAAAATCAAGTTGTCTCATCTCTCAGGGACGTCTCTATGATAATGCATCTTGTAATACACAGCCTATGTGATTGCCTCTTTGTACATGCGAGTAGACATTGTTTGTCCCTGAGATGTCGTTGTGACAACCTCGAGCTACTGCCTACGTCCGATCTCCTAGGCTAGTTGTAGGTCCAGTTGCTGCCCAACTGAACCTCTCTATCTCTCTCGATAGTCATATCCTATAGCTATTGTTGTAGCTAATCTCTCTCAGCTGTGAGAGCCTATACCTACAACTGTAACTATTGATTTGACTGTTGAGGTGGTGAAGGAGGTGATGGTGCCCCCAAAATCTATCAATCATGCTAGCCATCCTGATGTCCTGGGTCATGGTGACCCTAATCCTACCTAGGATGCTCTCCATCCCCCATAACTTGTGCCCTATCCTACTCTGGCTACTGCTGCCCTCTACATCTACCCCACTCCCTACCTCCATCTCGGCCTCTACCTCTACCTCTGCCTCTACCTCTCCCATCGAGGTATCCCCCCGCTGGGTTTTTTAGATGTACAAGTGGCCTAAACCATGCATCGTAACTTGGGGTAGTCCCCGCATCCGACAAGCCCTGGTCATATGCCCAAGGTTGGGCAACTAGCTATCGAAAGTCATTGACTACCACTACGAGGTCAATCTGGGCTCCCCACTGGACCTCTCTCTGAGATCTCGCAAAAACTGTCGTGTAATCCTGTGGAGGTATGTCCTATACCTCCCCAAACTACCTCGCAACACGGTCTGGAAGGTACCGCTCTATCATGGTGTACTCCTACCCTTGGAGATAGCAGGTCCAATGAGCAAAATACAGTTATTGTTGGTCATCATACCACACAGGAACCTGTAGCCACAACCTCCATCTGAACACAATCATGTCATCTATGACACGACACTAATATGGTAAACCTATCGGGTCGGTGTGTTGTAATGTCATCGGTACTCCGTATCTAAAGACGATGCACTCGTCCTCATGAATATTTGTCAAAACAACCAAAGGTTTCAGCACTACGATATACTCATATGCCCAAATGTGTAACAATGTCACACCTACCCCGATGCTCTTGTTAGGTCGCAATAAACTACCTGGTGCATATCATGGTATAACGAGGCAAGTAGAACTAGACCCCAAGCATACATAGTGGTCCTCTTGATCATCATGTTCCATGCAACTCCCCAGCTTGAATTGAAACCTCTACCCCGTCGATCGAGGGCGATCACGCCAACAATGAGTGCCACAACAAGCAATCTAAATATAAGTACCCATCCACGATACAATTCCAATTCTATCTACGAACTAACAAAATTAATCTAATATGAATGCAGTAGTGAGCAACATGCATCTCTACCAGCATCTGTGTCATAAATGACGTGCTCTCCATGGATGGGAAGCCGCAACATCCGCCACACATCCTCAAGTGTGACAATAGCCTCACCAATGGGAAAGTGGAAAGAAGAGGTCTCATTGTGCCACCTCTCAATGAGCGTCATCATTATGGCCAAGTGAGTGCGGATCTCTAGTACGAAAGCGATGAACCCCAATCCCAATATCCCTAGCCACCCCACCTCCAGGTCGTCGAAGTCCCGAGTTATTGCCAAAATTCAAAATGATGCTCTCGCGACATCAAAGGCGACAGATCCTCCTGCACGCATCGCACACAAAGCGTCAATTTTCCTAGAAGTCAGAAGCTGATCAACTCCATCCTAAAACATCAATTGTGTCATTGATATCAATAACATCGCTATTTTAAGGGTGCATCGTTGTATAAATTTTGGGGGTGTGTCGCCAATTTGAAAATGCATGTTGTAATACTCAATTGTGAATCGGCATTTGCACACATCACTATAGCTAAAAATCATGGCGCATTTGGCAAGTGTGTCGCCCACTGCAATTGAGTGACGCTAAACTGAAAAATCCTACGTGTCACTATTTTACAAGCGCAACACCCTAATCAATTGCATCGCTAAAACAAAAAATGATGGTGTGCTGCTATATAGCAAGTGCGTCGCTAAAAAATCAATAGCGAAAGCGTCGTGATTTATACGATGATCTCCTAAAAACCTTGTTTTGACACGCTAATTAATGCTCTAAAATGCAAAAATTGAGACAAGTTTCAAATCACATACCCGTGGTCCTACATCTGCTTAGCATTGGTACTGTCGAACCCGCTCGAAAAGGTGAAGTGGAAACGCATGGTGAGCCATCTCGTCAAGGTGTCAGAGCTCAAATAGCAGCAATTCGCTAGAGTGATGCACAAATGAATTGGAAGTGCAACCCTTTCACCTATTTAAGCCTAAAAATTAGGGTTTTTGGCCCCAATTTGAGCCAAAAGCTAGGATTTTGACCTATTTTACCAATTTTCGCGTTTCATGACTTATTTTGAGTCATTTTTTTTCATTTTTGAGGCCATTTTTGGTATCTTGGGGCATATTTTGGCATCTGAACTTATATTTTACCTTTGTTGAGAGATCAACCCAAAATTCAATATTTCCGATCGATCTCTCGAGGGGGTAGGGAACCAACTTATTCCTTCCACTGGGGCAACACTGGGGCATCCAAAAAAAAAATTGATCTAAGCAATAGTTTTAATTTGAAAAGCGTTAGTCTTTAAATGAACGTAACAAGTACCTCACTTCAAAGAGGGGAAAAATGTAGACACTTAAAAATGTCCTAAATGATATCACACACTCGAATCTGATATATAACTAACATCATTTCGTCTTGAAATCCATCATCTTTTCACTTAATTGATTAAATTAGCCTAGCTATTTAATTAATTGCATCATTTTCACCTATTAATCTAATTAATCTAATTAGGTTAATTCCTCCCCCTTTCATGCTAACCTTCCATTCTGTTAAATTGGATAAATCAAAATATTCAATTTTAACATCCTAAGTCCTCTCATTTAATTAAATAATCTTAATTATTTAATTAAATGTCATTTTGATCCCTTTTCATTAAATAAGTTAATTATTTAATGGATATCCTAAATTCCCCTAATTTGCATAATTGAAACTTTGTTTAATTATCAAATTACTAATTAATTCTAACTCTCCCACTTGCAAGGGAATATTCCTTGAGAATATTCCTCCTTTGCACATTCCTCCAAAAGGGGAATATTCTCATAGAATATTCTTTTCCTCTTCACTCATTTGAAAAAAGGAATATTCTTCCTTATAACAAACTTTCAACAAATTTCTTGAGCGAGTTTTGAAAGTGTGCTTCTTTGCATGATTGTGAGCATTTGATTAAATATCAACTTGCATTCTCAACCCTTGATGGGAATCCATGATCCATGCCTCCATCTTCCTTCCGTCCTAACCATTGATTGATTCTTTCAATTTTGACCATCGGTTTCTTTTTGCCTATTCTATAAATAGACCTTGCATCTATTGAATAGAGATCCATCTTTTAATAGTAAAGTTATGTTGTTAAAATCACTCTCATTTGCATCCATATTTAGCATATCTTTAGCATTTTAGTTTAAATTTTGATCAAAGTAACTTAAAGCATCCATTATTGACTTTCATGGTAACTTAGTTGCATTCATTTAGCATATTTTGGAATGAGGACTTGTATCTTTAAATCTTGCATACATTTAGAATAGCTTTGCATACACTTACATCCAACATCATAGCATTTATCATGTTAAAATAGCTTTCGTCATGTTTTACAACACATCTCTCATCGATTTCATCAATTTTCTTCAATAAAATTGATTGAAACAATTTCATTATCCAAGGGATTGGGAAAGGGTCACCAATCCGCATCAATGCAACTCCACTCCCCCAATAGGATAAGTTTCAATGTCTTAGAGTAGATGTTTATCAAGCTTTCATGTTTTAGAATGATAGTTTTAATGGCTTCTACGCTTTGTTTGCATTGAATGATCTTATTGCAATTGATGCTTAGTGGTTTAAATATGCTTTGAATCTATATGGATCAAGTGAAATTAACATATACTATGTCATTGATCACACTCACAACCCATGGCAATTAAATTATAATGTTGATACTCCCTTTGTTCTTGCAAAGGTGTTTGACAAGTGGGAGAATGTTAGAAAAATAGTGTCTCAACCTTGCAATTACACAAAGTTATTATTTGTAATAAGTTTCCATTTGAACGCAAATTGATGTGAGATTTTCCCCAAAGCTTTAGATCTAAATAAGCATGCTTGTAAAGTTTCATCGCAAGATCATTTCTAAATTTGAAGATATTAAAATTTGTTTTTCAAGGTTTTAAAGTCTAATTTGAAAGTCTTAGAGACATTTTTTGGTACTAGAAGTGGTTGTAACCAATGTAGCCTATTATAACTTGATATAGCGCTTCATGAACTTCCCAAAAATTCAAATGATTTGTCAAAATTAAACACCTAAATCAAAAGTTATGGCCTCCGAAAGTTGGATCTCTTGAAATGAGAAACAAAAAAATGTGGACACATTAATGAGCTATAAAGGAGTTACATGTAATGGTGTGTTTTAGCACATCATTGGCATTTGTTATTAGAGATGATGGGCACAACTTTTTAGGTGGTTTTAGTTCATGGTTTTGTAATATTGTTTGAAGGTTTCATGCATTGTATTTCTTATATATTAGATGCATGAAATGAAGGTTGGATGTAAAAATCTTATAGATGTTGAGTTACCTCTAGATCTCTAATTGGTGATAGTCCTATGAAAAGCTTGCTCTACAATACATTGTTATATTGTTGATTTTTTAATAATATATTGAACAACCTTTGAAGGGAAATTTCTCACAAAAGAGTTTTCCTCACGTAAATCATTATGTTGTGATATGAATATCATTTATGTTTTTTTTTTGTAATTAAACAAATTTGAATTTTTTTTTTGCATAACCCTCTTCTCAAGATTAATGTAAAAAGTTACTTTGCTACCTTAACTTCCTCGCATTTTTTACCACACTACTCATAAAAATAGGAGAAACCATCCAACAATATCTTATTGATAATATTTTTCAAAACATCTTCACTAATGTGTCTCAATCTATTATGCCACTACATGTTGATAAAAGTCAACCCCATCCTTAAGATAAAGACACAAATTCATCAAGAATGGATCATGTGTTACAAAAGATAAGAACATGTTAAAAAATGAATACTTACAAATCAACGATAGATTGTTATCTATACAAGTTCATGATCAATAATCAAAGGTCGAGAGGCTACAATGAAATAGAAGTGTATCACTATGTATACCCTAACTCTAACTAGATTATGATAAACATACACAATCAAAGGTGGATCCAAACTCCAAAATATCTTTTAACAAAGACTAAAATTATGTTTACAAATGAAACCCTACACATCCAAACAAGGCAAGTAGGATAGTTGAATGAAAGTCATGTTATGAACCACAAATCCTAAGGAATAATAAAACTACAAAGCATAGATATCAAAAGTAAATCAACTCTAATCAAAGCTTTAGATTAATCAATTAAGAAATGTTTTCAAACCTTAGCGTAGCGTGAGCATAAGCAAAATGAGTTTTTTTCTAAAATAAAACAATCCATTAGCATGATTTAGAGTTGTAAGAAATCGCGTAATTGATCTTTGAACTCTACAACGACACACTCATTTGTTATATGGCTTTTCAAACCTTAGCTAAGTATTCATCATCATGATCAAGCAAACCACTATTGTTGAGCTATACATAACCTAGTTGCTAATACCCAAATTAGTTAAAGATCAATCCCAAAAAAATCATTACCGCCAAGAAAAATTCAAACGACACACTGATTTGTTATATGGGTTTCAATTTTAATGCTTCTAAAATGGAAACAGAAGAGAACAGGAACTAAAAATCCTCGGGAATATCCTTTAAAACATCGTTTTTAAACAGAACATAACACTATTTTGACTAGCTTACAGCCAGCAATCAGCTTTTATTTCACAACAGCCATTAAGAGAAACTATGTTAGTGGTACAAGTTCTCTTCAATAGAAATCCAAAACACCCATCTCAGAGTCTACTACGCGGACAAGATAACCCTCTTGAGGCCCCTAGAAAAGGGCCCGGGACTGTAGGACAAAACACGGCTGCTACGCCTGACAGAACGCTCGACTGAAGCGGGAGACCGGGGCTCGAACCCTGCAGGCGAATCAGAATCAGCCCCATCTTTGTTCTCTTTTTTACTTCTTGGCGAAACTCTCCTGAAAGACACTTGCATGATCTTATCCGGCACTGGAACATAATCATATACTTGGGTTATCCTTGTAGCCTGTCTTTTCACAGCACATCGAACCACAGAATGAGCTCTCGGGCGCTTCTGCCCGACAATGGAAGACGCGGCTTTTCCAGAATGGGATTCATTAGCATCCGCCTCAGAAAAATTGCCCAACCTCCTCCCTTGGAATCGAACCTTGGGCGAACGATTCTTGGCATGCCTCTTTACGGAGTCCGGCACAACCAAGGGAGAATCTTCATTGTCCTCGTCAGTGGCCCATTTCTGTTTGAAGATCTGGGCAGGCCTTGGGCTACTGAAGACCTTCGATTTAGGGCCTTCAAAATCTTCATGTGGCTTCGTACCTTTACTTTGTTTCTCATTTTCCTCTGGTTCCTCCTGCATTGTCTTCCTCTTCTTGGCCTCTCTGATCTGTTTTGTTGTGACATTTTCGGGCTCATCTCTGAGCCTTTTGTTACTGCCCTCGATCTTGCCCGCCGTGCGCTTCTTGTCATGGGAGAGGCCGCCCATTGACCAGCGGGCATCCTTGGCCCATGACAACAACGGGGCAGTCACTCCCATTGGCGGGTCGACCCTCTCTGAGTTGAACTTCAGATCATTGTATATTCTGGGCCCTGGAAGGCTCCTGCCATAGAACTTGCTCGGCCTCAGCGGCAGAACCATCTTTTCTTGTTTTGGGAAAAGCCACGACAGATTCCAGTTATAATTCTCTGCAACCCGGGCAAAATGGACCAAATAATTAAGAACTCTAAATTGAAGATCACTTGAGCAACAGGATAGATCAATGAAAGCAGGAGACTCAAACTCGTAACAGAGCTTTTAGGTAAGTGATAAGGGCAGGAGTTTAAATGCGCGATCAAGTTTTGACAATGTCATGCAAGGATAAATTAGCGGGAAATTTCCAGCAAGGATGTCTGAAAATTTTGGCGGGAAAATTGGAGAAACTTGAAAATATCGGCGGGAAAAGTAGGGAACTTTGAAAATATTGGTGCGTCGTTTGGCGGGGAAATCCTGGAGTTTCTAATTAAGTTACCAATGTAAGTTTTAGCTAGGCTTGGAAGAAATCTATCTTTTTTATTATTATTATTATTATGAGGGAAAGAGTTGTGTCTCTTAAGATAAGAGCAATGCAAATGTGTATTTTTTTTAATTGGAAAAGAGGTAATTAAATTAAAAGGAAGAATAGAAAATTACAAATGGCGTGAAAGTGCCTCATAATGTCATCAAGACTACAACACCTAAGTTTAAGCTAGAAGACAATGGTCTCTAAAAGCCTATAGTAGTAAATGCATTTGTAGCACAACGCAGACTACAATAGCAAATGCATTTGCATAAAAGGTTTCCTTTCTGCAATTAGAACCCTTCCTAGATACTAAATTAAAACCCTTGAATTTGAGGAGATTGTGATCCTATGTCTTAGTTGAAACTTGGGTTGGAGGGATGCTAAATGAATAGATAAAAATACTAATAATAAACAATGGCCTTCAAAGGTTTTTTTGTTCACATTTTCGGTTTCCTCTCCATTCATCTCATTGTTAGGCTTTATGTCTATTCCTCTCATGGTTAAGTTTTATGTGTCTATTTATCCCATGGTTTTATGTAGCAAATTGTTGTTTGATATTTAGATACTCAAGGCAATTTATAATTAGTTATAATATATGATACGATTTTTTTTTAAATGGAGGAGTGATTATAGTATAAGAATTAAAATTTTAGTTGTGGTTGAAATGGGTTAGGACCATGGAATCATTGTTCAATAAAAAATAGGTCACATGATTAGACAAATTTTTTTCTAATTTTTATTCTAAATATGTTATTGTTTTATTAATAATTCAAAGTTTTTATATCGTTATCATTTTATTTACTATTGATTGCCATCAACCCTTAGCTTTATATTATGTTCCATTTTATATCCTTTTACTAAAAAGATATAATATCCTAGCCTCGATAAATTGATTTCATAATTTGTTTCATTTGATATGTTAATCTTCGATGATACCAAAAGCATAGTGGTGTATATTTCAAGATGAATTTTTTCAATACATATCTAATTTTCATCCTTTATGAAACTTATCATTTTTCCTTCTATGTAAGATGCCTCAATTGTTCATGAGATCTGTGATGATTATACTCCTACGACCACTACTAGTGATTTACCCTTGTTCATCATTAGATGACATATATAATGAGAAACTCAAAGATGCTTGCATAATTAATGAATTTTATTTAACTCCTCCCTCATATGATGTCATCATGCCTAATGACGATGATATTTTTCAAGAAACTCAAACTAGTGCCATGTATGTTATTGATGCTTCATTATCTCATGAAAGATCGGATTGTGTTGTCCCTAATACACATTAATAGAGAACCAATGATAAATACATTTAGTGGAAATGACTTCATGCAACTTTACATGTAGATCTTTTTTATCAAGTCATATTATGAGCACATACATGATACTTTCCTAATGCATCCAAATAAAAGTATTATCATGTGTGCCCCATATAGGGTGACATTAATATTAAAAGTAAACCACTTTAAAGTGAAGATACAGTCTAAATAAGCATGTATTCAACATATTAATTTATAATATTTAATTGTTCATCTTATAAATTAAGTGAATTTGTATACATAAGTTTTAAATAACTTGAGAAAGATTGAGCGCCCTAACATTTAGATAAAAAATTTGCTTTTAATGTATGTAGTGGACAATTAGGTCCCACACATAATATGGCAGATGCATGATTATTCATTATGCATCTTCACCTTAACTCATCTTACTTCTCCTTAAAACTCGCTCTTGTTTTTTTATATATTTACATAATAGTTTAAATTGATCATTGGGTATAATATCTCTACTTAAGACAATATTAACAGAGCTCGATGAAGAAGGAATAATCATATGGAACTTGTGTTCATTCATCAAACACGTACAAAGAATCTAAGGACTGGAACACTCACCAAGTATCTCATACAATAGAAGAATTTACCAATTGAATATGTCACATGGGAGGATGAGGAATTCATTTAGTTCAGAAGCATCCACACTTTATTAGCATTGAGGACAATGTTTCTCTTAAGAAGGGGGCATGTTATACCCTTAATATTAGTGTACATGGGACTATGAATAGTCGGATTGTGATTATTTTAACCCTTAATTAAGTTATATTATCATTATTATATTATTGTTTGGTTAATTAGGTCGGCCTAAGGCTTATATAGGATTATCTAAATCGACCCGAGTGATAGTAAGCGGAAATAAGGTATAAAATAGGAGGTAGCAAGTCTTATTTTATCATCATATTGTGAATTGTGTTCTCATTGGATATCTTTGGAGGTTTTCCCACTCGTAGTGGCTTTTTATTCAAGTGGTTATTATCAAGTATTTGCAATATATTTCCTATTATATTCCTCTATTGTGCAAGTTATTTCATAACAATCTTCATAGAATTTCAACCATTTGAAACATGAAAAATTAGCTTTACACCATTTTAGCTTATTTTATTTTGTGGGATCAGTAGTCTCATGATTGGTTTATCATTATGCATCACTAGACCAAGTGTCATAACTTTTTACATTACTTTATGTTCCATGATCAAATTGTATTTTTGGGAATTTGGGCACTTAGGAAAGAGATTTAGAGTAATGAAGGAGTGGGCTCCCACCACTTGCTTAGGTTTTAGAGGAATTCGTGGATAAATATGAGTGGGATTTAAAATGTACATTAAATAATAAAAGGAATAGGGATCATTGAACTACACACATAAGTAAGACGAACTACACCACACTTTCAATACCTCATGAAGATTATGGACTTTATTGTAAGGTATATGTCATGCCTCTTTGAAATCGGTGATTGTTGTTAGGTACCCCTTGTATGACCTAGAAATATGATTGCAAATTTGAATGATAAATAGAAATTAAGCAAAAGCATTCACAATCAAACTTTGAAACAAATCACACCAATAAAGCAAATAAGATAGATTGAACTAATTTAAATGCAGAAAACCTGCACACAAACAATAGCATACAACCTACCTTAGCATAGCTCCATTGTCCTCCTATCTTACACCTTGGAGAAAATGTGAAAGTGTGATGCTCTCATATTTTGTTGCACAAAGCACTTCAAAAATTTCAAGTATAGTTTCTTTGCAATGATGAGAGATCAAGAATGAATGATGGGATGGTTCAATTTATAGATATTTGGTGACACTGATAAAAGGTTAAGATCTAAGGAGAGGTGGAAAGGATCAATGGCTCAAAATTGATGAGAGGAATTAAGAGGGAGTTAACTAATCTCTTGATTGTAGGTAACTGATCGCATGGATCAGTTAAGAGGATTGATTCGAGTGATAACTGAGAGTGATTATTAGTAGACAAAATTGATTGTTGAATGAACTTGATGTGAGTGAGAGTGGACTGAAATTGATTGATGAGTGGACTAAGAGTGAGTCTTGGTCAACTAATGAGGTGGAAATGAATGGGTATTTAATTACATGTGTAGGGTGGAAATGAATAAATAAATAAATAATTTTATTTATTAAAGAAAAAGACAATGTTGATAAATAATTAGATAAATTAAATTTAAATAATTATTTAATTTGAGAAATGGGAAAAATAGGAATTGAATTAATTAAATAATAATTAATTATTTAATTAAACTTAAGAAAGGGAGATAATTAGTAAATCAATTAAATAGTGTTAATTATTTAATCAATATAAAGGAAAAGTGATGAAATAGATAATTTAAAATTAAATAATGAAATTATTTAATTAAATGCAGAAGACTGATTAATGGTACCCAATGATGGAAAATGATGATGTTTTGTTAGAAATATGTTAACTTCATATTTAGGTGTCTACACCCCTATCCATGGATATTAATCCTACTCGTCGTGCTACATGATTGTGTTATTGTAATGACACTCCTTGGTCTATATAAAGTACCCTCTTCCTATTGGTTTGTTGTATTTGTACATGATTTATGTTGAGACTCCTTGCATACGTGTTGATGGAATTGTTGAACCCTTGTAT
This sequence comes from Sequoia sempervirens, assembly GCA_007258455.2. Taxonomy (NCBI): domain Eukaryota; kingdom Viridiplantae; phylum Streptophyta; class Pinopsida; order Cupressales; family Cupressaceae; genus Sequoia; species Sequoia sempervirens. Next base: position 155,122 of record VDFB02331077.1, on the reverse strand, counting down.
GTGTATTTTTGTTGCTATTCTTCATATGATTTGAGTGGCATGTGTGCATCATATACCTCCTTGTTGTGTTCTTTGCGCTTGTTACCCAATTTTTATCTCCTAGAATAAAGGGGTGGGCCTAAGGGTTCCACATTGTTGAGTGGTGTTGAATCACTTTCAAGGCCATGAAGATTTGAAGGACACTCATCAAAGGGTGTGATGGTCTCTTATGGAATCTTTTTTTTGTTCAATGTTGTTGTATACAATGAAACTAAACAATAAGAAAATATGTAACTTAAGACTCAAAAACATAAATTGAAATCAAATCAAATCTTATCTAACAATCCTAGTTCAAACCTCAAATAAATCGTAATTCACTTGTTTGGATGTGGATTCGACTCGGTAGCAAAACATTGTGTTTGTATGATAATTGATTTTGATAGAGTTGGTTTTCATAAAATGTGAGATTGATGAAAATGTTGAGGGATGATCCTATTTATAGACTTTTCAAGGAAATACCAATAGAAAGATAAGGATGAGATCAAGGACCTAAGTTAACTAGATTGTTTGTAGAGGCATCTAGAAAATGGAAACTTACCATTTTGAATCCATGAGGAGATATTAATGAATTGTTTACTTCAACCAATGGATAATCGTGAGGAATATGTTTCCATTTGAAAGACTGAGTTGAGTAGTGGATGGAGTTTATAAGTGAAGATATATTTTACTAAGACGTGATGAAGGAGATTCTAAAACAAGATGGAGTTAACTAATAAGAGTAGTTGAATGTTGAGACAAAATGGAAATTTTGATTTTAAAAATGAAAATTAGTTTCCATTTAATTAAATAATAAAATATTATTTGATTAAATGGATAAATGGGAAATTATTAAATGATTATTAATAATGATGTGATAAATGGACAAATGATTAATTAATTATAAATAAATAATGATGGGAATGATGATTAATGAATAATTAATGAATCAAAATGACGATGATTGAAGATCAATGACTAGGTGAATATTTTTAGTGTCTACAATTGTGTTATTGTAGTGTAGGAAATTGTATAGCTTTACAATTTCACATTTTGTTTGGGTCCCTTAATTTATTGGACTTAATTAAGCTTCTAATTTACCAAATTATGCATTCAAAAGCCTTATTATTCTCATTTTTTGAAATGGAAACTGATATTTAATTAATGAAATTAATATTTTAATCACCTTGGATCATGAGTGTCCTAGATTTTTAGGCTAGGACCCATTCGCCCAAGGGTGAATGGATCCCCTTCAAGTCCTAGAACCCATTTTTAAATATGATTTTGGTGGCATTTTAATGATTGAAAATCAATATACAATTGTCAACTTTTGGAATCTATTTTTTGGGAAATTAGATAAACACCTATAAATACATAGTTTCTATCAATTCAAATCTAAGCATCCTAAGACACTTTAGGAGATCAATTAAAGAGAAAATATTATTGTCAAAAGCATTCAAGAGCATATTTATTAGTCATTTGTTGAAGCAATCAAGATCCTATCACCATGTTCAAGCTTATCCGTGTTCATGTCATCTTGTGAAGGCTAATATGCATTATTGATCCTAAAGCATCTAAGCATTTTCAAGTGTCCAAATCCATGAAGCAAAGAAAGATCAAGTTCCTTGGAGTGATGTGTTTTTCTTCAATCCTCTAAGGGAAACAATTGAAGGTTTGGTGAGTTGTATCAAGAAAGTGTTCATTCATCATTTCCTTCTCCATTGTCATTATTTTTCTATCAAGGTTTAATTACCAAACATGGGGTTTGACTAAAGCAAACATCCATTCAAAAAAAACAAATTTTCCCTCTCTTTGTATGCGTAGATTATGGGTTGAAGGAGGATTGAAGATCTTGAAGAGCAATGTTACATTGTTGCATAAGTTATCACCATTGTTGTCAAGCCACAAAAACTCAATTGCAGATTTTATTTCCAACTTTATAACAGTGGAACCTATGTAAAAAATAAGCTAAGATCTTGCCTCAAAGGATTGCCAAAAGAATTTTCAGAAGCCCTAACTAGGACTCATTCACCCTAGGGTAAACTTCTCCTTCAGCAAAGCTCAAAAGCTAGTTTTGGTGACTGGTACATGTGTCCCAAGCCTTCTCAGATCATCCTGTAAACTATGGTTCCAGTTTTTGTATTTTTGAGAATTGCATTTTATGTTCTAAGTCTTATTATTCATTTAGTTTGAGCATTTCATATAATTCCAATTTAGCTTTAGATCTATCTTATTGTCTCTAGGATTGAGATTCAAGTCTAATTTTTTGGAAGTAAGGGGAAGACTATTGGAAGTTTGTCATTGTTGATGTTGTTTGGAAACATGAGCATGAGATGCATATATTGTATGATCCAGTGTTGTCATTGATGTCAACATTTTTATGATCATTCTAGCATGGATTGGAAGCATTCTTTAAGATATTTAGACAAAACAAGTTGATTTGAGAAATATGGTTATATAGGAATTTGGTTAAGTATTCCTTCTTACAGTATTGTGATTCAATGCGTCAATTTTTGGGTTTGTACTCCATTGCAAGTAGAGATATCACTCTACAATTCTAAATATAGTTTTGGGAGCATCAGATGCATCTACATTCGAGATTTTCTGATATTTTGTGAAGTATTTTGAAAGATACGAATGATAGAGTTCAGCCTTGTATATTGCAGTCATTCCTCGTATAGTGTATCAGCGTGGGAGATTTCTTAATTCTTTGTGGAGAACTATTTTGTTCTACGATGTTGAAGATAAGCTTTTGGATGTCGGTTTAGCAGGAATTCAAAGAGAGATCAAGTTTTCAAGTCACATGTACGGGAAATTGTATGTACATATGAAGGTTTTGTGTTTAGGTCTTATTTTGGGCCAGCCTAACACGTTTGATGTTTTGTGGAGGACAAGAAAGTAACTTTATCTTATGTGGGATCTATATTAGGTCCATCTCGACCTATTTCATGATGAATTGAATTTTGAATTATGGTGTGATATGTGGATAAAAGGTTTTTGAGGACGACATGTTTAATCTTGTGTGCATTACTTCTAATTAGGTCAACCTAATTGAAGTTAAACTTGATATGGATATATATAGGAGATTAACTTCAGAGTTTTAGATGATGGTGTGATAGAGGGAGCATATTCTATGTGAGTAATGAGAGATATGACATGTATGGTGCTACACCTACATGTGTGTAATGCGAATATAATCAGAGTTGAGCAGATTGTGAGCAAAGTAGAGTATTGATTCAGATCTATGTAAAGATTACTTTTGTACCTCATTGGAACTATAATCCATCATATGATAGATGCTATTGTATTAGTTCAAATAGGTTATGTGGCCACCCCTAATTTCTTCTTTCTCATTATTTGTGAGCAGTGAGTTCACTTGAATAGTGAGTCCACCTAGCAATGAGCCTTTCTGTAATATACTATATTTGGATATAATATATTGTGAGCTAACCCTCACCATGGTTTTTCCCTTTTTGGGTTTTCCACATAAAAATACTAGTTTTCATGTGTCATGTGATCTTGTGGATGTTTCATGTTTTCTTTCATTATTGTTGTTGGATGCATGTTGGTAATTGGATGGCTTATGTTTAATTGGTTTAAAGGAATACTAATTCACCCCCCTTCTTAGTATTTCGGGTGTTCAACAATTGGTATTAGAGATTGGATCCTTGGAAGGAGCTTGACCACTTTGGGAAGATCTTGGAGTTTGAACACATGGCTGATAGAAAGTATCATATTCCTCTGAAAGAGATTCCTGCTATTGAATACACAAAAGACTACATTATTGAAAAAGAAGAACTCAAAGTTTCTCTTGAAGATATCAACAAAGTTGAAGATGAAAATAGAGATCTGAAGGAAAATCTTAAAGAGGCAAATGAGTGCATCAGAAAACTGAGAGAGTAGATCAGGAAATTCAAAGAAAGACATAAGGAAGTCAATGAACAACTGAAGCAAGCAAATGAAGACCTCACTGGACTGAAAGTGCAATTGGGAGAAAATAAAAAGGTTGAGGAATATATAAATGCAATGATAAAAAACAAGACTGGTGAATGCACAAGACTTGAACAAGAAGTGGTAAATTTGAGATCAGATTTGGAGAAGGTAAGAAGTCATGAAGATAAATTTGAGACAAGCTCTACAATGCTTGATGATTTAATTGTAGGACAAAAAGCATATAAAGACAAAGGTGGTATAGGACTTGAAAAAGGAGAAAGCTCAAAATAAAATCAGAATGCAAAGAAGACTGAAGATAAGAAGAATAATGGCATGCTCCAAAATCAAGGAAACAATGATAGAAGACCTCCTATTAGACAACCAAATGCTCAAGGGTACTCATCTTTCAATGGTATTTGTTATTCTTGTAATAAATTTGGACATAAAGCAAAAGAATGTAGAAGCAAAATGAATCAAAATGTTTCATCCTTTACTGGTCAATGCTTTACATGCAAGAAATTTGGACATAGAGCAAGTGAATGCAAAAGTCAAATGATGAATGCATATAACAATGGTATAATGTTTCATCCTTTCAATGGATACTATTATACATGTTATGGTTTTGGACACAAGGCTAACCAATTCAAATCCAAAATGAATGAAAGGAATAATGCTCTAAAGAATATCATATGCAACAATTGCAAAAGGAAAGGATATATTGCTAAATTTTACAAAAGCAAAAACACAAGGAAGGACAATCTGATAAAGAAGAATAAACCAATCAAAAATATTGATCTGGATGAAGTGAAGAAGGAAATGGAAAAGACCTGGAGAAAGAAATAAAAGACTAAGGATAAGGGATAATCTGTACCACTCTCTGGTGCAGATGTTTCCTCCTATAACTAAGCCCAAATCATGGCTTAGGGGGAGCTTAATGAATATCCTATGTCCCCTTCCCAAAAAAAGGTGCTTGAGATAGAGCACACAAATATGTCATGAAGAATTAAATTCTTAATATGTGGAAGAAAATTGTAGAAGAAAATATTCTAATGTGGTAATTTGCAGAGCTTGGAAAGTTGATTGTGCATATAGGTTTTAGGGTTATCAACTTTTTGTTTGAAGCATTTTTTGTTGAAATGGGTCAAATCAGAGAGTTAAAATTGTATTTGATAAGACAAATTCATTTCATTGAATGCATTTGAAGAAGATTAAAGGAGCAAGAAGTGAGTTTGAAGGGTCGAAAGCATCTCCAAATTGTAGAATTTCAAAACCCTACTTTGATGAGCAAGAGAAAAAGGTATTTAGCAACCCTTGCACATTCTAATTTTTTGGAATTATCAGTTGAAGATAATTTGAATGCAATGGTGACACCAAAAATTATAGATGTTTCTCAAAGACTACAACTCAAATTTAAAAGATATTCCACCAAAGTTTTAGAAGACGATCCCCTAGGCGTATTTTTGCATATACCTCTCGAGGTTTTACCTACTAGAGATATTAGGGCTTACATTCATAGGAATATGGAAGAGCACCCCTACATTAATTTGTTCAATCTATGGGTAGATGATTTAGTTGGAGAAGTTTACACCTTGAAACCAAAATACAATATCCTGGTCGAGAAGAAATTAGATGTGTGGCACTGGTTTCCAAACTTTAGTTATGAAGAGAAGTGCATTAGAATGGCCTTAAGTAGAATTCACGATCAGTTTATGTGGATTGATGGTGCTCACATTATTACCAAAGAGGTGATTAGAGAAATCACTAGTTTTTGGTCCACCAAACCAATTCAAGTCTGGAAATCTGCCAAGAACAAAGACATAATGTTGAAAACGGGTACTATAATAAACCCTATCAAAAATCTGGCAGTTCAATATGCAACTATGATTATTAGACATATGATTTATGGAGACAGTTCAATCTCTACCATCACAATTGATGTGGCAATGGATATGATTGAAAACAATGATAAATATGACCTCTATTTGTTGCTTCGATAACAATTGATGGAGAATCTAAAGGAAATTAAGAAGAAAAAGCATGTATTTAGGTATGGCACATTGGTGGTATGTTTGGTTTTCTACTTTCTGAAGGAAGTTCCAATGGTTGGAAAGGTTAATTGGTCAAGTGAAAAGCTTGTTTCTCATTAGATAAGAGACTACATGAGTAATCTTGGACATATGAATGCTCAGGGTGATGCCCTTGCATCTTTTTTGCAATGTTTCAAAGAAGAATGAACATGAGATAAAGAAATTCAAGATATGTTGTAAGGAAATACATAAACAACACTACCTTTTTGGTTTCTACTATTTTTGCATAATGGAAGTAGTTGAACCTAGAACTATTTGGGTTCCAGAGCTTGGCTATGAAGTGACAAAAGATGAAGTTATTGGTTGTGCTGAAGTGTTGCTTAACAACCCTAATGATCCTAGCAGACCAAGATATGGAAATTATAGAGAAAATATAATGGAATTTCATCAAAAATTCAAGAAATCATAGATAAAGGAAGAGGTTGATGTTGAGGTAGAATCATATGTCAAATATTTTGGCATCTCAAAAGACGCAGTTAGGGCAGCACTAAAAAGTGCTAGAGCTGTCATGAGTGTAGAAGAAGCCTCCAATAGCTCTAGGAGATCAGTTACCACATATCTACCTACAACTGGTAAGAAAAGGAGATCCGTAGACAGTTCTCTGGTAAGGGGGAAATCCCCTCCAATAAGTCATGCCATTAGGGAAAAAGCAAAGAAAACCACAAGGAGAGTCAAGAAAAAATACATAAGGAAAAAGGAAGTTGGTATCACTATGACCTTTGAAGAAGATATGCATATAGATGATGCTCAACATGAGCATGAGATTGGTAAATTGATTGATGAAGCTGAAAAGATAGTGCAAGAGATAACACCTGAAACAAACATTATTTCCTCCCTGTCTACAATGGAAAACTTCAAGCTACTAACTAATTCCTTCAAAGAATATGTCTCTAGACTAAAAGAAAAAGTTGAAATATAAGATGAAGCATGGATTGAAGAAAAGAAACTATTGGAAATTATAGAAAAGTGCATCTACACACAAAAAAGTAGAAGAGAGTTTGAAGGATGTTCATGCCTATGAAGAGGAAGCAAGGAACTTATTTTTGTATTGCATGAAGTGGCCTAATGCCACATAAAGCATAAAGGATGCTATGAATACAATTGAGAAACAATTAAGTTGTGTGTCAAACACTTATGACCCAATACAAGATACAGATGATCAGACCTAGACTACTTTAGTGACCTTACATGAAGAGTACTTTACCATGTAGATCCAAAAGGAAGAAATAATCAAACAGTTTGAGAAGCTAAGGGACTTGGTGAAGATGAACCATATACTTGTCTCAAGTGCCCTTGCCAATGTAGATATGATTTCAAAAATAAAACTTACTCCCAACGCTCCAGAAAAAGGAAAAGAAATCTTGGTAAAGCTTGAGTCACAATACAAAACACTTGTAGTAATAAAGAAATAGTGGGAAGAAGGTAGATCCACTTGGAAAGTCATCTTGAAGAAGCTTCAAGGGTCAACATCTTTAGGTTGACTATTTCTACTTTTATGCATTCTCAAATTTTCAGATTCTTGTGCAAATATACGAATGGTACATAAATTTTGGTTAACTTCCTAAGGGGGAGTTAGCACACTTGTCTAGTTATATTTTTTGGTACACCTAAGGGGGAGTATACATTTTTGTTTTGCACACTCTTTGCCATTGATGTCAAAGGGGGAGAGATATTGGGAAAAAAATTTGGAGAGATACTTGAAGATATTGGAAAATACTCTTGGGAAAGAAATTTGGGGAGAGATATGTGTAAGGGGGAGAGAAAAGCTTTTGGAAAATGTTTTTTGTATGCATGTTTCCATCAAAAAATGAAGGGGGAGATTGTTGGAAGTTTGTCATTGTTGTTGTTGTTTGCCAACATGAGCATGAGGTGCATATATTGTATTATCTAGTGTTGTCATTAATGTCAACATTGTTATGATCATTCTAGCATGGATTGGAAGCATTCTTGAAGATATTTGGATAGAACAAGTTGATCCAAAAAATATGGTTATATAGGAATTTATCTAAGCATTCCTTTTGATAGTATTGTGGTTCAGTGCATCAGTTTTCTGGGTTTACACTCCACCGTAAGTAGAGATAACACTCTATGATTCTAACTATAGTTTTGAGATCATCAGATGCATATACATTCAAGATTTTGTGACATTTTGTGAACTATTTTGAAAGATACAAATGATAGAGTTCAACCCTGTATATTGCAGTCATTCCTTGTATAGTGTATCAACATGGGAGATTATGCATTTCTTCACATAAAATAATTTTGTTATGTGATGTTGAAGATAAGCTTTTGGATGTCGGTTGAGTGGGAAATCAAAGAGAGATCAAGTTTTGAAGTCACGCATATGGTGAGTTGTATGTACATACAAAGGTTTTTTGTTTAGGTCTTATTTTGGGCTGACCTAACACGTTTGATGTTTTGTGGAGGACACGCAAGTAACTTTATCTTATGTGGGATCTATATTAGGTCCATCCCAACCTATTTCAGGGTGAATTGAATTTTGAGTTATGGCACAAGATGTAGATAAAATGTTTTTGAGTATTTGTAAGAGAGGGGGACCACCACATGCAAGGCCCTAGGTCATGGAGGGCCAAGATGTGAAAGGTTGCCCTCACTTACCTCAGCTTAATACAATGTTAGGAAATGCGGGACAAGAATGATGAGGACTATGAAGTCCTTCAATCACCCTATAGACCCAAAATACAAGATGGCGTTAAGCGAGCCAATTTTTAGGTTCAACACTATTCCTCAAGAAGCTATCTACCTGAGGATGGAAGCGCAGTCCTGGGATGGCAGCGCAATGCACTGGCATCTCTCAAGTGCGCTGGCTTCTATATGACTAGACAACTCAAGAGACAAGGTCAAACCTAGGAAAACAAGCTAACAACCCAACTAACTACCACTAAAGGGCCAAACACGACAATATTAAGTAGACAAAGTATTCTCTAATGTGACAAAGTAAAAATACAAGAGTTAAGGTGATAAGAATGATCTCACAAAGAAAATCATTTGCCAACTAGCTCATAAAAGTACGTCCACCTACACACGAAGAGGAGGAATAATGTTGGGTGGTTGTATAGGGGCATGCCTCAGTCAAACCCCCATTTAGGTGTTTCCACCTCCATAGAAAGCCAATAAAGTGAATATGATAAAGAAAGTATGTAATGAAGAACACTAAAACACTACAAAATAGTAAATGTGCTTACTCAACCAAGTAATAGAGGAGAGGAATAGGAAGTTTACCACCTCCACCAAAAGCATTCAAGGCTAATGGGGGAGTGAATGAGAGTACTCAAGCCTCTGTTGCAATGGTGTTGTCCCAATATTGCTCTACTAAAGTGGTGGAGTGAAGTTGTTGCTGCAATGGAGTGCAAAAGTGCTGCTAGGATGCTTGGAGAGTGTGTTAAGAGATGAAGTTGAATGCTTGAAGTTGTGAAGGAGATTGTGAAGAGATTGTGAAGAGATTGTAGAAGATGAAATGCTTTGTTGAAGGAGTGAATTTTAAAGGGAGATGAATAAAATGACCCTATTCAGGTTAGTCCGTCGAAGAGGGCGTTACCAATCAACTACCAATGAGAAGTGTAACGCCTCTGCAGCTCTAGCCACAGGAATCAGCCAGGGACGTAAGCGCACTATGCAAGCATCCCCGACAGAAATTCCCCCACCGACGCTCAAAATAGGCACCAAGTGGAATGAAAGCAACGGGATTAGGTGTAATTAAGCCTCTGAACTTGGTTTTCTAAAGTGGAGAAGGGTAAAAGGGGTGCAAATTCACTCTTATACATTTTCCCCCACTTTAGCAAGCACGAATATTGATGAGTGCTTGGTAAAGTAGATCAAGGAAGAGTAAGTTCAGAAATGTATACCTGAACCATCGAGGAAGCATACCATAATCTGATGAACCTAAAGGTGCAAGGAAAGTGAAGGGTTTCATAGCTTCTCAAAACTATGAAGTTGAAGAAAGAAAGCATCTTACAGGCCTACGGACCTACAAGGAGGCAACCCCCAAGATCTCTTTCATGAAGGAAGGCCCACGAAGTGAGCACCTCACAGACCCACAGAACTACAAGGAAGGTTTCCCCCAGGAACTCTCACATGGAGGATACTCGGAAAGCATCCCCCAAGATCTCTCACATGGAGGAAGCCAGGAAAGCACCCTATAGACCCACAGACCTATAAGGAAGGTATTCTCTAAGATCTCTCACATGAAGAATACCCAAGGAAGCACCCTACTGACCCATAGACCTATAGGGAAGGTAACCCCCAAGATCTCTCACATGGAGGAAACCCAAGAAAGTGCCCTACAGACCTGTAGACCTGCAGGGGAGCCACCCCTAAGATCTCTCGCATGGAGGAAGCTCAAAGGAAGTGTCCTATAGGCCCTAAGACCTGTAGGGAGGTATCCCCCAAGATCTCTCACATGGAGGAAACCTAGGAAAATGGACTCCACAGAGTCAGGAAGCGGCCACGTAGGTAAGTAAGCAGACAGTCGCACAAACCGTAGATAATTTGGAAAAATTTCAAAGGGGTCCCTCGGGAACTCGTCGTGAAGAGGAGGCCCACTCAAGGGATGCATAGTTTGAAAGTAGATCTTTTCTTTCTTGAATCGATCCATCATCAAAGGATCCTTTTGAAATATGTTCACTTCATTCAGGAATTTGAAAGGAAGAATATTCCCCCATGTGAGGGGAAGGTCAAAGTTGTTCCCACTTCGAAGGAAGCTTTTCAAGTCCTTTCTTTATGAACCCATGATGAAGGAAACATGTTCTGTTAGGGTTCCAAATTGAGAATGTGATTTTAAAGAAAGATTTATGAAGATTTTTGAGAAAATATTCGTTGGCAATGAATGCATTTTTTGAAAATTGAAATTTTGAAGGAAGGCATTGTCGCACATGAGAGGGAAAACTCAAGCAAAGAAGAGAGAAAGATAAAGAGAAATCAAAAGAGAAAATGAAAACAAAGGGCACAGGGGGATTTGGTTTAGTGGGGTTAGATTTTTCCATGCTCATCTAAATAATAGGTAACCACGGTGCAAGGCGAAAGATCATCAATCCCCAACCAGATCAAGAAGAATTCACATAAAACAAAGTAAAAATACAAAATTGGGTCAACATGGAAGGCAAGCCTAAATTCCCCCAACGCTTTGCATCGTCCCCAATTTATCAAAAATCAAGCACAAACATGGAAAAATGATGATACAAATAGAAGAAGGTTTATGACATGAAAACCACACATGTATCCAAGCACCAATAGGGGTGACAAGGGTCATCCAGGCACACATAGCACGATCACGGGGGAACACATCACAAAACACACGCGCACACACACAAGATCAAGAAGAGGCCTCCTCCTAACGTTGATCGACCAAGAGGTTGTCCGCTTCCCACTCTAGATCATCGTAGAGGGAAGGAGGAAAAGCCTACAGTGGCAAGATGTTAAGATGAGGAGCATCTGATCCTCCTACAACAAGGGCCAAGGAAGAAGGCCCCACAAGGTCTTCTTTGTCGAGCTCTTGTGGAGCTAGGGTCAGCGATTTCATGAAGATAGCTGACGAGGCCGAAACTTCATCCATGGAGATAAACATGCACTCCATAGGAGCATCATGTTTAACTTCAGTGGACGGGGCATGTTGCACTTGAGATTCATTGCTAGGCTTGTTGAATGACTTGGGAGTGGTGACAAACTCAAGGGAAGCTGGGACCAGTTCCATCACTAGGATAGAAAAAGTCAGCACAGGACCACCTTGTGAAGAAGGTGGGCTCCTCTTATGCTCTTCACTGCTAGAAGGACCACACTCCACCTTTTGCTTCGTCAGAGGAGATGAAATTCTCATAGACGAGGCTAGAGGGGCAGAGGAAGAGGAGGAAAGAACCGCAGTGGATACAACTGAGGTATTAATCATATCCATGAGCTTTGAGAAAGGCTAGATATCCGGAATGGACATCAGCAAAGGTGGATCCACCGAAGGAGCGATGAACACCTAAACCCCATTGGGGTTAGGTGCATTCGCACTCACAGCAGAATCCAGGAGCAACGTAGAACTAGATTGAAGAGAAGCATAAGGAAGGGGAGAGGAAGACACTATAGGAGGCCCTGAAGCAGGGGAAGTTGTCTCTTCCTCCTTCCTTTGTGAGGTAGCTTGCTTAGCTAGAATATCCTTTCATCGACGCTTGCACTCGCATGCAAGGTGGTTTCTATGAATCTTCAAGTTGGAGGCCGGAGGTTGTGAAGGAACGAAAGGCTCTTGCTCAACCATGGGAACATCCACTATGGTAGTCTCTGATGGAGGAATGGGTTCCTGAACAAGAGCGGGAGGAACAAGTTGAGGAGTAGCAGGAGCAGTCGACTCAAGAACCTCAACAACGAGTCTCTTCCCATTCACTTCTTTAGGAGTAGGAGTGGTAGGAGGCCATAGATCAAATTCTGGAACCTTTCTTTTTTTTGTATAAGTATACCATGGTCTGGGGTATTCATTAGGGAGATTTGAGATCTTGAGTTTGGGCCTATGCCAAGGAGGTATCATCGGACTTAATGGATAGCCACCAAGCCGATTCATCCAATACTCCTCCCAAGAAAGGGGAGAGGATGAGGCAGTTCAGGGAAAGGAAACCTTGTATTTTCCTTTACGAGAAGGAGAGGGAGCCGACATGGACTTCTCCTTTCCCTTCTAGGAAAGGAGAGCAGTCGACATAGAATTCTCCTTCTCCTCTCGGGATGAGGAGGCGATTGATTGTTGTATCATAGGAAGGGTCAGTTTTGACTATCCCTTGCCCCTAGTCTTGTACTTTATATAATTCTTGTAAAGTGGGTTTGTTCTCAAAGGAAGTAGACCGATTTGGGAGGGCAAAAAGTGATCCAATGGATATCCACCTCGAGACACCAAGGGATGGTATCCAGTGTCATGCACTACTTGCACGACACCTTCATGGGAAAATTTTAAACATTTGTGAACAATGGAGGTGACTCCATTCATGGAAGCTAGCCCGAGTATTCCTAGCTTCAACCTGAATAAATTTGACTCTAGAATAACATTGAAAATTGTGTCAACAACCCTAGGTCCAAATAGGATGGACAAAGTTATTGAGTTGTACAGTTTAAGACACATACCATCGTGCAAAGGAATGGTAGATTTTGTTTCTTCATATTCTTCCCTCTGTAATGAATTTAATACCAAATTTTCCTCCATGATAACATTCACATGACTTGCGAGGTCCACCAAGACCCCTGTCACAATGTTATCATTGAGGCAAGCGGTAATGTGGAGGGGCGATGGTTTGTTTTTTAAGGGAAAATCTTGTGATGTGAACGTTGTCTTGTGAACCGGGTGTAGGTAGAGCAGTAGACGTCACCGTAACCATGTTAACATAGGCATCAAGTTGAGTAATAAAATCAATAGGATCGATAATCATTTTAGCAGAATGTGACAGAAATGGGTCTGTGTATATCTGCAGTTCACTATTAAATTTCACCACTAATTTGTTAGCATTTTGTTTACTCCCATCAAGATGAATGGTATCGTCCTCGATGCGGTCTTGTATCTCATGACGCAACCGCATACAGTATTCGGTATCATGTCCATTAACCCAATGGTACCTAAAATAAGTGTTCCCATCATGCCAATTAGGGTAAGGATCCTTGAGAGGCTTATGACTCGACAAAGTTATGATCTTATCCTTCATTAAATTTTGTAAGATAGAAGAATAATATTTTAACAACTTTGTGAACTTTTGGTTACATATGAGGTCATTGTCATCAACAATGGCTACTACATTCATAACGGCCTTACCTTTCCCAAAGATTGATACGTTGGACTTTCCCTTAGAATGGGAGCGCGAGAAGGATCCCTCGAACTGAGCAACCATTTGTTGGTACTCTCGTAAGGATGTAAACAAATGCGCGAAAGAAGGGTACTTCATAAGGGTGAACTTCTCTTGCCAAGGCCTTTGTAAGTTCCCTATGAATACCTTCTACATGTCAGAATCATGCAGCTGATACAAGATTTGTGAAAGGAGTGCTTGATAGTGCGTTATGAAATCAGTGATTTTTTTGTTGTCTCCTTGTTTATATTGGACGAGATCCAAAAAGGTCATCTTCGACCCGATGTTTGCTTGAAATTGTCTAAGGAACTGATTTACAAGTTGGTAAAATGAGAAAATAGAATTGTCAGGCAAGGAACAATACCATTCCAGTGCTATATCCTTGAGTGATCGGGGAAATAGTTTTTCCATTAAGGCATCATGATGAAAGAAGTTTGTGCATAGGGTGTTAAAGGTAGACACATGTGTTTGTGGGTCCCATTTACCGCCATTCCTTGCGCAATGGACAACGGGCTATGCCAGAAGAAGGGCTGGGTAGAGGCTTGGGAAAGACTCACCAATCGGCTCTAAATCTTACCCATATTCTAAAGAAGGGTGTTTAGAATAGGGTCATTAGAAGATAGAGGGCCAGAGGAACCTCCTCCAAAACCACTGCCAAAGCCACCTCCAGAACCGCCACCAGTGTGACCTCCACCAGAACCACTACTAGAGCCACCACTTCCAGTAGGGCCTCCGTCAAAGCCACCACTGTGACCTCCACTGGAACTGCCTCCACTAGCACCGCCTCCACTAGTACCACCTCCACTACCGAATCCACCACCACTACCAAAGCCCCCACCACTCATCCCACCAAAGCCTCCACCACTAGAGGTGATAGGAGGGGTGAAGCTAAATTCCAAGGGGACCTTGTTTACTTTGATAGTTTTGAGTTGCTCAGAGACATAAGGGATATTGATAGAAGGGACCGTGTTGGCCATGTAAACGAACGTGGGAGGCATCGATACTCCTAACTGTCCTTCATAATCTTCGAAAGTGGATTCTCGCATAACACTAGGAGTGCTTGAAGGAGCACATGCTTCTATCAGACTAGTAAGACTAGCCACGAGCAAGCCTGTTCGATCTTTTCCAATTATGTATTTTAGTTCACTAATGACATGAGTGGGCCTAGCCATCTTTAGGTTTCTTTTCAAGTGATTTTATACGGCACCCAACCCTTTGCTAAGGGCGGAGACATATTCTAAAGGGATTTAAACATTCTCATGCTCGTCCACTGACGATGGTGTGGGAGACACAAGAGGAGTGGGGGCATGATCAATCTCATCAGAGAATCCTAATTAGCCCCTTAACAACTGCTCCTACGTGGCCACACTAACGACAGGACCAGAGAAAAGGCATATAGAGAAACTAGTAGAGACCTTCATCCTTTCCATCAGAAGGTGTCGTATGCTTCTCCTAACGATATACCCAGAAGTTGTGGACTAGGTTGTGATGCTCATAAACCTTCACAAAACTCAGGAATATAATAGTCATAAAGCACACAAGAGAAGCCTCAACACCAATGGATGAACAGACATTGGTTCACGTCAGGTTCACCAAAAATGTAAGAGAGGGGGACCACCACATGGAAGGCCCTAGGTCATGGTGGGCCAAGATGCGGAAGGTTTCCCTAACTTACCTCAACTTAATGTGGTGCTAGGAAATGTGGAACGAGAATGATGAGGACTATGAAGTCCTCCAATTACCCTACAAACTCGAAATACAGGATGGGGCTAGGCGAGTCAATTTTCAAGTTCAACACTACACCTCAGGAAGCTCTCTACCTGAGGATAGAAGTACAGTCCTAGGATGACAGTGTGACGCACTGGCGTCTCTCAAGTGCACCAACGTCCGTACAACCAGACAACTAAAGAGATAATGTCAAACCTAGGAAAACAAGCTAACAACCTAGCTAACTACCACTAAAGGGCCAAAACAAAAATTTTAAGTAGACAAAGTATTCTCTAATGTGATAAAGTAAAAATGCATGAGTTAAGGTGACGAGAATGATCTCACAAAGAAACTTGTTCGCCAGCTAGCTCCCAAAAGCACGTCCATCTACACACAAAGAGGAAAAATGTTGGGTGCTTGTATAGGGGCCTGCCTCAGTCAGACCCCCATTTAGGTGTTTCCACCTTCACTAAAATCCAAGAAAGCGAATATGATAAAGAAAGTAATGTAATGAAGAACACTAAAACACTACAAAATAGTAAATGTGCTTACTCAACCAAGTAATAGAGTGGAGGAATGGGAAGTTTACCACCTCCACCAAAAGCACTCAAGGCTAATGGGGGAGTGAATAAGAGTACTTGAGCCTCTGCTGCAATGGTGTTGTCCCAAAATTTCTCTACTAAAGTGGTGAAGTGAAGTTGCTACTGTAATGGAGTGCAAAAGTGTTGCTAGGATGCTTGAAGAGTGTGGTAAGAGATGAAGTTGAATGCTTGAAATTGTGAAGGTGATTGTGAAGAGATTATAGAAGATGAAATGATTGTTGAAGGAGTGAATTTGAAGGGAAGATGAATAAAACAACCCTATTCAAGTTGGTTGGCCGAAGAGGGCATTACCAATCAACTACCAATGAGAAGTGTAACGCCTCTGCAGCTTTAGCTGCAGGAATCTGCTAGGGACGTAAGCACGTCGTGCGGGTGTCCTCGACATAAATTCCCCCACCGATGCTCAAAACAGGCACCAAGTGGAATGAAAGCAGTGGGCTTAGGTTTAATTAAGCCTCTGAACTTGGTTTTATAAAGTGGAGAAGGGAAAAAGGGGAATTTACATAAGGGGTTCAAATTCACTCTTATACAGGATGACATGTTTAATCTTGTGTGTTACTTCTAATTAGGCCAACCTAATTGAAGTTACACTTGATATGGATATATATAGGAGATTAACTTCAGAGTTTTAGATGATGGTGCGTTAGAGAGAGCATATTGTATGTGAGTAATGAGAGATATATGACATGTATGGTGCTACACCTACATGTGTTTAATGTGAATATAATTAGATTTGAGTGGATTGTGAGCAGAGTAAAGTATCGATTTAGATCTATGAAAAGATTACTTTTGTACCTCATTGGAACTGTAATCCAACATATGATAGATGTTATTGTATTAGTTCAAATAGGTTGTGTGGCCACCCCTACTTTCTTCTTTCTTATTATCTATGAGTAGCAAGTTCACTTAGATACTGAGTCCACCTAGTAGTGATCCTTTCTGTAATATACTATATCTGAATATAATATATTATGAGCTAACCCTCACTGTGGTTTTTCCTTTTTTGGGTATTCCACCTAAAAAATATTTATGTTCATGTTTCATGTGATCTTTTGGATGTTTCATGTTTTCTTTCATTATTGTTTTTGGATGTATGTTGGTAATTGGATGGCTTATTTTTAATTGGTTTAAAGGAATACTGATTCACTCTCCCTCTCTGTATTTCGAGTGTCCAACATGATTGACTCACCCTTGAGGTTGAAAGTAAATATTTACACCTTGTGGTCTCTTTCCTAATGAAATGCCTTAGGGAATGGTACAAATAGGGAAAACATCCCCTTATTGCTTAAGCAAACCCTTTACCACCATTTAAATTATATATATAAATTGGTGTAAGGAAGCTAAGGTAGCAAAACAAATTCCTACACTAATCTTAAGAGGAGAATAATGCAAAATTTTACAGATCTTTAACAGTTATAAAAACTTAAACAAAAATAAACACAAATATCATGCATACCACAACACAATGATTTACATGGGGAAAACCCTTTCGGGAGAAAAACCCCACACTCCAAAAGCCGCCCAATATATAATCACAAATATTACAATATACTTGCATGGCAAGCTTCTCATAGGAGTATCACCACTCATAGATCGAGAGGCAACACAACCGAGCTATTAGACCCTTATAATACATCACAATACAAAATCGTAATGAAATTCCCTCATAAAATAGGGTTACCTTCCAGGGAAAGTCAAGCTAATAAAATATCGGTCATCAAATATGAGACAATTTGGGTAGCTTTGTTAGATACTCTTCTACCTTAACGACTAGCCTTTTCAATTCCATATCCTTGCCCTCTAGTATTCTAGTATGTTATGCAATTATGGCTTCCTTTTCCTTTTCATTTTTCCAATTCCATCTCTATTCAAAAAACTCATGAGTAACCTTCCACAATTGATACACAAGGGACAAGGTTGTATGATAAGTTGGGGTTTTTATAGTAAGGGGTCTTTTATCTTCAGTTGCAAGATCTCTATTCCCTACTTTGACCATGAAAATTTGTGCCAACAGGCCCAATTTTTCCCCATGTCCATATGTTTGTATCTTTTCCTCCAACTCTTATATCTTTATTTCCCTTTCTTTGTCCCTTTTCTAATAAGTTTGTACCAGTTCCTCTAGTTGTTTAATCCTTTCTAAAGCTTCTTGTAACTTTTTCCTGACATTTATGTCTTCCAAAAATATTTCCTTATCTTCTAAAAATTGCTCATCACATCCCACTATATAATCATAACCCTCCTTATCAAGGCTAATTGGGGTTCTCTTTCTTGTTTTATTGGCAACAAAAACATCCTCTGAATTTGACTCAGAGGTGGTAGATATACACCACTTTCTCTTTACATGCACATGTACATTTTCAAAGGAATTTCCTTTCATTTCTGAATTAGTTTCAACCATCATAACATCTTCTTGTTGTCCTTTGTACCTTTTTTCCTCTTTTAGTTTCTCTACACTTCCTCTTGTAACACCTTTCTTCTTCAAACAACCTGAACGACTTGGTGGTGTAGATTTCCTTTCTTATGTATCCTTATTTTTCTTCTGTACCTTGGAAGGTGTAGAAGAACTACCTCTCTTTTTCCTAGTCATGGGTGTTTTAGAGGAAGATGGGGTTTCTTTTGCTACAAGCTGGACATAGGCTGCATGTGGTGATCCTTGCATATTTTTTCCTCAGGTTCACCTTGGTTGCAAGTAGTTGAAGCAACAAGTGAAATAGGAGGAGTTTCTCTTATAGACGCAACATGTGATTCTAGGGTTTTTGGAACTACAAGTTCCTCAAGGATGTGATTAATATCTTTACAAATTACAAAAATCTCCCAAGACACCTGTGGATGTTGAATCCTAAGACTCCTTTTCACTAACAAGGTTATTAGACAATAATGTGATAAGGCTGAATCATTTTTCTTCCTCTGATATTCAGACCCCGTTCTTTTTAGCAAATTATAAAGATAATTGGGCACATTGACCAATCTATTATGACAAAGATGACTTAGCAACTTAAAATGTATAGTGTACAAAAGAGTTAACCTACCATCACAAGTAATATACTTAATGATATAAGAAGCACAAGAGGCCCATACCCATGAAAGTGATAGTCTCTTGGTACCTTGTGATGAGGAATCAAGGTTTTCTCCTAGATCTTTGAACTCATCCCTAGCTGCAACTACATTTTCTCAAATAGAGAATTCAACTCCAACCCTCAGTAGACCAGACACTTGTGCAATTTAAACCTTTGAAACATCCACTTTCAATCCCTTAACTATGACTTCATCAAGTTTTAATGTAGCTACAAATTGCCTCATCATGTCTTCATTGAACTCTGTCAATTTTAGGAAGTAGTCCAACCATCCTTCCCTTGTGAAAATGGGCAGTCATAATGTGTCCTCCAATATTTGTTTATGTGCTAATGGATCCCTTCAGATAATGTCACCTCCCATGGTGAAATACTTCGCCTCTGCTCAAAGCTCTAGAATTTCAGCTCAAATTTAATTTAGCCACCCTCAAACCCTCTCTATTATGCTACACTCACATGCACTTTTCAACTATAACTAAATTTTTTACATCCCTTTCTCCTCTATACCAACTTAATTCAGCTTGGATTGGGTTCAAATTAGCTCAAAATCAAGGGAATTGACAGCTAAAATTGATAGTAAAAGGTTGTAGGTGAAAAAGGTATTAAGGAAAAAAGGGTTTGTATGTTTGTTGTGTATTTGGCTTTTGGTGGCGAAAAAAAAAAAATTGGCTTATATATTACCCCCTAACTTAAATTTTGAAGTGACCTCATTTCAATTCATATGAAATAGGTGAAGGGTGTGATTGGAAAGTATGGAAATAAAATCAATGAATATATAACATGCAAAATTTAATGCAAATACATAATGATAGCTTTGGAAATCTATGATAATGATGAAAGTGTAGTATGTGTACTTGTCAGATGTGATTAACATAACTTCACACATGTGAGGCTAATTGAAGAGTATCCATAATATGATATTGATTTGACAAGAGTTAATTGCAATGTATGGTGAAATGAATGACAGGTTGGTGCATGTAATGAAATGAAGCAAAATGTACAAATGATGGGATGTGAAGTGATAGTTTGAATGCTTTAAATTTGAAATAGGAAAAGTGGAATGGAATGAGCATACTGCATGTACTAATTTGATAGGATTATTGATGCATGAGTGGAAAAAAGTGAAGTGAAAGGTGATGAAATTTGGAGCAAGTTTTAAATGTTTTGACAGATAACGTTGCAGGTACCTTCTGCAACAGGTCTTGAACTGAACTATTACAACTCATATGTATTAAGCTATAGGTCCCTACTACAATAGGTCCCAAACTAGATTATAGAAAATTTAATACATTAAGCTATAGGTCCCTTCAATAGTATGAAGCGTATTTGGAAAAAGATTGTGAATCATAGTAACTATGTTGTGTGTGCTTAAAAGTGTGGGATAGTAATTTATACTTGAGTAACCTCGGGAGGTGAACAAAGTAGGTCATCTACTGAGACACTATGAGAACCGGTAGTATACGATGTTGATTTTTTATCTTGTGATAGATTTTCTATATTTGAACCATTGTTTTGACCATATAGATGCATTAGAGAAAGAAGAAAAACATCTTTATAAGTTGGCTGCTTATATATCTTCAATCTGTGTCCATTCACCAATAGTGTGAATCTAATTGCATCTATATTTTGTAACTTGACTACTCCATTGGGAAATACTTGTTGAATTTCATAGGGTCCCAATTGTTGCAACATGGTGTGTCCCTTGGCCTTCCTTTTCCAACACAACACTTGGGTTTGTGACATGGCTTAATTGCCTCATGTGGATCTTACATAAATATTGCGGTTGTATCAAGCATTGATAGGTTGATCTTTTGGTGCAACAACAACCACCAATGTAATAATTGGTATCAGAGCCAAGGTCATAGGTTCAAATCTGTCTCTTGCGCTAGGGGGGATTATTGCAAGCTGGTGTGTCCCTTGGTCTTCCTTGTCTAGCATGACACTTGGGTTTGTGGCATGGCTTAACCGCCTCCTGTGGATCTTACATAAATCTGGTGGTTGTATCGAGAATTGACAGATCGATATTTTGGTCCAATGAAAACCACCAATGTAACACCAACCATCTAGACTGTAACTTGTCCTTGTGATCTATGTTTCTAGAATCATATAGTAAATCCTAGTCACCAACACTAAACTCTTTGGCCCTTATAAACTAGTTATGCCATTTAGTTCTTTGTTTTTGAATGATCTCTATATGATGCATGGCCTCCATTCTTATTTCTTCCAATCCATTTAGACTGTGCAACCTTTCTTTTCGTGCTTCTCTCAAATCCATTCCTAAATCCACTACTAACCTAAGTGTCTTGTACTCAAACTCTATTGGAAAAACTATTGTTTTCCCATAGACTAATACATAAGGTGTGAAACTTGTAATTGTTTTCCATGTTGTTCTATAGGCTCACACTGCTTCATGTAATCTTGATGCCTAGTCCTTTATCTAAATTTACACTGTTTTGGTTAGAATATTCTCAATTTCTCTATTTGTAACCTCCAACTGCCCATTGTCTTGGGGATGATGAGGTGTTTATTTTCTATGTATTATTGAATATTCATTAACAAAATGATAAATAAGGTCGCAGGTAAATTGAGGACCTTGCTCAATGACTATTTATCTAGGTACTCCATACCTTGTAAAGATTTCTGCATACAAGAACTTAGCTACACTTCCATCTCTTACAAACTGTAATGCTTTAACTTTGACCCATTTTGCCAAATAGTTTGCACAAACCAAAATATACTCTTTGTTATTAGAGGTTGGTAAAATTGGGCCAATGAATTCAAGCCCCCATTTTTCAAATGGTGTTAATGCTATCAATGGCTGCAAAGGAATTTCATCTGTCCTTATTCATTTTCCTATTCTCTAACATTTGTCACAGCTCTTGGTATTCTTCACTGAGTCCTTGTGGAGAGTTGGCCAATAATAACCTATTGTCAAGATCTTAAATGTTGTCCTTTTGGCTACAAAGTGACCCCCACAGGACTCATCATGGTAAGCTTTTAGAATGTCAAAGACCTCATTTTCTCTTATACATCTTCTCATGATATTATTTGGACCAATGTAGAATAAGTAACCAGCTACCCAAGAATATGGAAAGCTTTTATGCATTGTATCTTTTCTCTAGGAGAGAAATGTGATGGTATCTGCCTTTCCATTAAGTAATTTGCAATATCAACAAACCATGGTGTGTGTACAGTAAGAGAAAACAAATGCTCATCTAGAAAAGAGTCATCTACAACACCTATTTGTGTAGGCAGTCTAGAAAAAAAATTTGCCACCACATTAGCTTTCCTTGGCTTATCCACTATTGTTATGTCAAAATTTTGTAGTAATACTAGCCATCTGACTAGTCTCCCCCTAACTACAGGTTTTTTCATTAAGTATCTTATGGTTGTATGATCTATGTGGATAAAGACTTGATATCCAGTGATATAATTCCTAAACTTGTTGATAAAATAAACAACTTCCAACATCTCTTTCTCAATGACAGTGTAGTTAAGTTCAACTCCTTGTAAATTTTTCTTGATATAGTAGATAGCATATTCCTTGTTACCTTCTTTTTATCCCAAGACTGCTCCAATGGAAAAATCTAAAGCATCAATGTGTATATGGAAAGGCAGTGTCCAATTTGGCCCTCTTAAGATATGTGCTTGTGTCAAAGTTGTCTTAAGTGCTTTAAAGGAAAATTAATATTCTACAGTTCATTCAAATTCTATGTTGTTGGTGAGTAAGAAAAATAAGGGTGTTGTAATCTTTTTGAAATATTGGATGAATCTCATATAGTAGCCTGCATTTCCCAAAAATCCCCTGACATTTTTTTGCTTATGTGGCACAAGAAGTGTAGAAATGATCTCAATCTTGTTGGGATCCACTTGAATTCCTTCACTTGAGATAAGGTGTCCTAAAACAATCCCTTGAGTCATCATCATGAAAATTTTCTAATGAATCAATGATAGGTTATGTTCTTTACACCTTTTCAAAACCTTTTATAGATTGTTGAGTGCATCTTCATAGGTGTCTCCATAGGTAATGAAATCATCCATGTAGATTTCCATGGAATAATGAGCATAGTTTGAAAAGATACTTAGAACTTCCCTCTAAAAAGTTGTTGGGGCATTACATAGTCCAAAGGGAAGAATAGAATAAGCATAGGTACCCCAAGGGCATGTAAATGTAGTCTTATCCTGGTCCTCTGGAGCTATCTTTATCTAGTTATAGCCACTAAACCCATCTAGGAAAGAGAAGTACTTTTTCCCTGCTAAGAAATCAAGCACTTAGTCAATGAAAGGTAGGGGGAAGTGATCCTTTCTAGTTGTTGTGTTAAGCTCCCTATATTCCACACATACCCTCCATTTTCCTCCTTTCTTAGGAACAATGACAAATGGTGACACCCATTAGCTATCAAAAATGGGATAAATGAAGTCTACATCAAGTAGATTTTGCAAATTAGTCTTGACTATTTCTCTTAAGGAAGGGTTTATTCTCCTTTAGGGTTGTCTAATTGGCTTTAACCCATCATTTGTGTAGATCCTATGCATGCAAAGTTCTAAATCAATCCCTTTCATATCACGGTAGTCTCATGCAAAGGATTTTGTGTGTGTCTGCAACATAGTGTTCAGGGAATGCTATTGTTGATGTTTAGGGTTTTACCTGGCATGAATTCCCAAGTTTTGGATTCTAATTGCATAGATTAGAGATCAAGGCCACTAATGTTGGGAGCACATTGTTGTGGAAAAAGGGAATGGAATAGTTGGAATACCTCTTTTGATGAATTTGTAGGTATAATTTTCTACAATGGATCTTACAGACATGAAAAGTAGTCTTATTGTCGCGGGTCCCTACCACAGTTCTATATGATATGGTCAATTAAGTCATCCTCATCTTGGGTTCCTAACATGGATGCTGCATTCTATTGTCATGAGATTTTGTAGGGAACAGTGATCGTCTTCATCCAAGATAGGCCATATAGTCTACTCTAGGTTTTCATGAGGTTGGGCAGGTGGATAGAGAACCAATTTCTTTGTTACAGTCCCATTGGATATTATCATGTTCCCAGACCTACAACCTATGAATGCATCAACTATAGCTAATAATGGTCTGCCTAAAATGAGTGGATATCCTACAAGGTTGACCTTTGACTGCAAGACTATAAAATTTCTAGGATACTCCCATGAATCTAAGGCAATGATTAAGTCCTCAACAATTCCCTCTGGCTTCACTGTTGACCTATCTTCCAATTGTAAGACAATTGGTGTAGGTCTAAGGTTAGCTAACTGAAGTAGCTGCATTGTCTCCTTAGTCATGACATTAATTTTTGCCCCTAATTCAATCAAGGTGTTCTTGATAAGGGTCCCATTAATCTTAACATCCACTACTAGACTTCTAGGGTCTTTGTATTTAGGGACAATTATATTCCCTAGCATAATATCAGCAAGGTTCCCTAGAACATGAATTATCTGAGGGTCCTTACTCTTTCTCCCTGGTTTCTTAACACTAATACAAAAACAAAAATAAATGACTAAAAAAACTACTAAAAATTGGTCATGTGATCAGTAGTTTAGTCACATGACCATTAGTAGTTTATTTCCAGTCATTTATAACGCGACCAAATTTATGACTAAACCATTTTTATTCATTTATTGGTTGTTTTGATTGATCAACTTGGTAATATATTTAGTCATTAATTTAATCATTGATTGTTGTTAACTGGTCATTTATTTAGTCATGGTAGTCATTTTTTTAGTCATGGTAGTTGTGTATTTATTCATGGTAGTCATTTATTTAGTCATAGTAGTCATTTTATTTAGTCATGGTAGTAATTTATTTAGTCATTGTAATCATTTTATTTAGTCATGGCAGTGATTTATTTACTCATTGTAGTCATTTATTTAATCATCGTAGTCATTTATTTAGTCATGGTAGTCATTTATTTATTCATTTATGAACTAATACTTTTAGATGTGTATGCAAACTCTTATGTTTGGAGAATGTTGTTACAATAACTAGTCTATGAAATTGCAAACCAAGAGAAAAAAATTTGTGTTTGAAAGACATAAAACTTTAAAGCTCTTATGTTATGCTAGAAACAATCATAAAACTTCAAAAAAATTGATCAAAGGATTAAAACAATGTTGGAAAATAATTCACTATATATTCAAAATATATATAAAATATGTTACAAAGAACTCTATATATAGAGTTTTGAAGACAAAATCTTTCACAATATGCAAATTGTTGATTTATCTTAACATGCTCAATCAATTCTACTAACAAACAACTCACATGATACCTATTCTACAACAACTCCTTAACCAACACATTCACTATGATTATCTTAACATGCTCAACCAATTCTACCAACAAATAAATCCATTCCCATGATTTACATAATTCATTCATGGGATTCTTGCATAATAAGATAACTCCATAGCCTTGATGATTAGGCTTCCTATCTGTATTAGAAAAATGAAATATATGTTAAAAAATCTCTAATGTACTCAAATAAAGTACTAAATATACTTCAAAGCTTTTAGAACTGTTGAATTCAAAATTCTCCCATGATAAACTCAAACCCAATTGGGTACCAGAAGAACTTACATTCGCAGGTGGTCTCACATTTGGTGTTGCAATAGATTAGACATCCCGTGGCCTTAATCTTCTTGGAAGAGTATGGTTTCCTCATGGGGCACTCACGAGGGCACTTCAAGATCTTCAAAAGGCACATTTTATTCTTGGAATAGCAGATAGCCATCTCCCCACTCACATTTGATAGTTCTAAACATCATTACTATTCTAACTATAATTGTTGCTTGTTCCAGACACCATTATCACACTGCCCAAACAAAGGGTTGTGATAACCACCCATATCGCTACACCAAAACCCATTATCTCCTTAGTACTGAATCATATCAATACTCTCACACAATCAAGACAAAAAAAGAAATAGAAAAATTAAATGAAATGTTTGTTAAATTTGCAAAAATGTGTGAGGGCAACATTCAATACCGAGACCATTCAGAGAAGGTGAGAGAAAGCCCCCGACGCTATTGGTTTCATCTCCTCCAAAATATTCTTTGCTGGTTTTGATCTTTCACTTCTCCTGGTGAGTTGCAACTTGAAAATAAGGGTTCGACGAAGGTTATAGAGTATGTTTATTAAAATAAAAATTACGGCCAAGATCCTAAAATGGGCACATTTAGGTTTTAACATTACGATGCCCTTCACCCTATGCTGTATACATAGGGGTGGTCGTCGTCGCTATTGGTTTTATCTCCTCCAAACTTTGCCTCGCTGGTATTGACCTTTCACTTCTCCCGGTGAGCTGTAGCCTGAAAATAAGGCTTTGACTAGGGTTTTAGAGTATGTTAAATATTAAAATGAAAACTTGCCCACCTAATCTGTGCGCCCTACCCACCCTAATTTGCTTTAGTGAATTTTAAAATGGAGTTCAAAAGTAAATAAATTACAATACAAAAATATTCCCATGATAAATATTATTAAAAATTATATTATTATATAATATTAATATATTATAATATATAATATAAATATAATATTGTATTATATTATTGTTACCTATTTTTCACTACCAGCTCAAAACAGGTAGAGCTGAATTGCATCCATCAAAGAAGGTACAAAATTTTTCTACTTAAGTATTCATTATGTTCCAGAACTTTGATTACTTATGAATTTCAAGTGTTATTATGAAAATCTCAGATAAAGGAACTCATAAATTTGCATAAAAGAATGCTGCTTTATTCATGTTGGAAAGGCTAAAGTCCCACACAAGCCGCGAGAGTAACTAAATTTTATTTACACAATCAAATGATGAATACAGAAAGGAAGTGTATATCATACAACTGAAAATAATGTAAACATAAGATAGAAGGTGATTTGTCATTTCCTAGAATGATGAATCATCATTACACTTGAGGTCTTCAGTTGTGGCTCCAGCTCCAAGCTCCGATGCATCTACAAGAATGATGAAATATGGTATTAGAGATGGTCTCTAAGCAATGACAAAGCATATCCTATCATATTCCTACACTACCAATAGAAATATAATGTACATTCGATCAGGCATCCATCAGATGGTTTCGCTATTCAAAAGAAAACATAATTCAATGGAAGCTTTCAGCTTCTTTTATTTTGCTAACTTGTTTGTTTCAATGTGCAGGAGTAGGTTCATCATGTTCAAGATCATTTTATCAGATATGTGGAGTAAAACGGGCTCCCACAAGGGTTGAGCTCGACATATCAAGGAGGATACACTCTCAAGTTCCATACCTCTGCTTCACATTTTCACATTACATCTAAATGAAGTATAGAGCCTCTTTGCATTGAAGAGAAACAAAATATTCGAGCATTGGAATGTTTTTATAACTTCAGAAGCATATCACCATACAGGGCAGTCCAAAGGTTGTACAAAGTATTTACATAATCATGGAGTATAACAGATTTGCAATAATCCAATTCTCTACAAGTTCTTCAATAGAAAAGCAACAAAATATGGCTTGGATAACTTTTAAAAGATATGCTTCTACAAAATCTGTAAGGCGTGTAACTTAATAGTAACATAAATACAATGATCAAGTTATAGTTCATTCATCAACTACTATGAGAAGCAACATATTTGAATGCAAGAATAGCCTTTCATTGAATAAGACAAAAGTTCATCTCATGAATGGTTCAAGCAAATGTAAAGAGGGAAATCCAACACTGATAGCAAGCATAGTCTTTTCAACCGGTAATTTTCAAGATGTCATGGAAGACAATGTCTAACAAGAAGACTGTGCTATGACCAACAACAAAGGTAAGCATATAAGCAGCTAGTCAAGTATGAAGGACAAACAGATAGTCGAGTTTTTCATCAATGAAATGAGGATAACAACCAAGCACAAAGGGTAAAATATGATAGAACGGTCCAATATCTCATTACAAATGTTTGAAAAATGATGAGAATCTGAACAAGGCTATTGGCTAGTTGATAAAATGCCCAAAGGATTGTTATCCATATATTACAGAGAATGCTATAACATGTTTTCCAAGAAAAGTCCAAAGGACTCTTTTAAGGATAAAAGCTCGTGCTGAATTAGAATTACATACATGTTTATCATGTTGAGTTGCATTTGGATATTTATTCAAAAAAGTTTTTAAGTACAGACTCAAGCAATGCTTTCTTTTCTATTGGAGAGAGTCAGTTTTCTTATGTGTTGAACGCTAATGCTATTGCATATCAATGTTTACTATTGTCTGGGTAATTCATGAGGTATTCTCATACATAAGGAGCATCAAGCTATTTCATTGTTGAGTTATAATATGATAGCTAATGAACAGGTTACATGAAAGCATACAGCTACAATAGCATCAAATACATCAACAAGAAGTCAAGAAGGCATTAAAATGATAGTCCTTTGGAGGCCTCATAGGACAAGAGTATTTAAGCAAGGAGTGTTGAGCCCAAAAGAATGATAAGAATAATATGAGGAGGCAGTCATCAAATCACACTATTTGGATATTTTTACTAATTCATGCCTGTCATAAAGAGATGATAGCAAAAAGAAATCCTACAAAGTTCTTAAATGCAAGTAACTTAAGATATCACAGTTTGGAATCAAGAAAGTATCAAAAACTAAAGAACATGATTTAGCCTAGTGTCACATAAGCAGTAGGCTGCCAGGAGCTTTACAGACTAGAACTTATAGTGGTGGCCAAGAAGATAACAAAATGTCTAGAGTATCAAATCTTCGGAGAGAGATTTAAAAATAATAATAAGAAAACCCAGTACTAACTCAACAGTCGCAACACTTGGATATGGAGCTCTCTCCAGAAAAATGCATGAAGGAAACAAAAATTCATTTACTTTGTAACTTCAAGCTCGAATCAAGCATATGTTCTATAGAAAGTAAAGATTGCCAAGGGTCCCAAATGGTAAGAAGCTTATCCGTTGTTTATTGGTGAAAATGCCCAAGTCTGCGGTTTCTTTCCACAGGAGAATACATTCAAAACCCCAAGGAAAAGCTTCTAAAATATTCTAATATTAGCCTCAAAGCAGGAAAAGATCAACATAATGGAGGTAAATAAACAAAATACATCAAAAACATATCACAACCACGGCCAATAAGCTACAAAAAATGCTTTTGAAATTGAGGTTATGGCTCGAATTTATAACAAGTGTATAATAGGGAAGATTTACCGTATAGCTTCCTTCAGGAGATCTCTCTAAAAGTCTCTCAGCAACAACAGGGGGGAGATTTGAAATCCAAACCAGTCTATCCATGGCAGCGCGATGGCAAGCTCTCTCCAGAAAAATGCAAAAAAATGAATGAGAATAATGATTAGGGTTTCTTTTCCCTTAGTATTTTTACCATGCTCAAGTCGAATGATGATTTTTGACTTGTCTTTTAAAATAAAAGTCATTTCAAATAATACCATTGTGACATGAGAAGTTATCGACCTAATGATGCCTTTGTCTATGGCTTAGGAATGATACACCAATTTTGGAAAGAAGGTTTACTCTTTTATTTCATCCTTTACATGGGGTTAAAGGTTCAATGCGATTAAATATTAACTATTACTTTAATATTTAACATATATTGAGTATGAATGGATTTAATAGATATTAAATATTAAAATAATCATTAAATGATTATTTTAAATATTTAATCAAGTGATTGCCTTTGCGAATCCATGTAAAGGATGCAAGTAAAGTTAACTGGAGGACAAGTTAATTATCAGATTGTTGATTGAAGGTTTATCATGCAAAATGGACTTTAAGTTATCATGGGTGAATTGATTAAAGCAAGGAGGATTTTTGCATGTTTTGGCTCACGTTCAGAGATTTCTAGTTCAGTTTGAGTTGCAAATTAGTTGCATGCTTTATGATTGCCAGTTCGAGATTGAGTTCACTCATTTTTGCATGAGTTTGAACCTTATTTTTAGGGATTTTTGCTTCTACTCGAATTTCACTTTGGAATTGTCACTTTTGACACTGAAATTGACTTTCAGTTGCTTGTTCATGTGCTTTGAAGTGCATTCATTCATATTGTATATATTGAAAAAGTTTATCTTTTTCAATCTAGTTCTTGTTTTTCAGCCTTTGCAGTTTGCAAATCGAATCATCTTGTAACTCAGTTTTGTTTACAAATTAATATACAGTAGAAGGTTATTACAGGTTAATGAAGTTTCATTAAATTTGTAGAGCTTTCCTTTTACCTTTCAGTACGCTAAGGAGTTTGCCTTCAGAATCTCAGGTGTCATGTTGTGTGAATGATTTGATAAGGAATATATTATGTTTAATCTCAGGAACCTTTATTTTCCCATTTCATTTCATATGTGCTTGTATACAATCAAGTTTGATTCCACAGGTTGTATGTTGTGTATTTGGCTTACTTTACTATTTTTAGTTGTGGAGACGGTCTTTTCCTTCAAAGATAGTAATACGGTCAAGCCTTCATATTAATTATTTATGTGGTTAAACTGTTCGGATTTAGTTGTGTGAATAGGATTATTGAAGTGTAATTGTGAAACAAGTTGCACGCAACAACATCATTTAGGTGCATCACCGAGGTTTTAGTTTTAGTTTCATGCATTTAGCAATAGTTCTTCCTACCCTTTTCTCAAAGAAAATCATTCAAGTACCTAATTGATCATCATATAGGAAGCTGGCCTAGAATCCAAAGGTTCTATCTTCGCCATAGGATTACCCACAGCCTGAAGATAGTTCCCATGTTTCAACAGATTGCTGAATTTAATCATTCAAGCGTTCGGGTGCAATCTGATTAACAACAATTATAATATAAAATTAGATTATATTATTATATAATATTATATAATAATAATATAATATTATATAATAATATATATTATAATATTATAATATTATATTATAATATTATAATATTATAATATTATATTATAATATTATAATATTATAATATTATATTATATAATATCATATAATATATTATATATATTTCGGCAAAAGTGGACTCGCCACAATAATATATTAATTTATATAAAATATGTACATAAACCTGGTTCAAAGGGCATACCGGCAGGAAAGAACCAGGAAGAAAACCTCCGATTATAGCCCATTCGAGAATATTTCAAGTACAAAATTATCCCAAATGTAGGATATTCAAATTTTTACAAAATTGGCTATAGTGCTGCCACCTTAATCCTTCTAAAACCTCAATAATGAGTGGTGCAAAATGAGGCATAAAATTCAAAACTTATACATTCAAAGCCTCTCAAAAAACAAAAAAAGACAATTTAACTTCTTATGCTATTCCTCCATTCGCTCTACACAAGTTGAATTATGGTCGTGCACAACATCTTCCTCATTCTGCTGCTCGGGCATGGTTGAAAGAGGCATCTCCTTTGTGAAGAAGTCATAACCCACAAAAGGAGCTTCTTCATCTATTTGGGCCACCACTTCTAGTCAACCGGTTGCCTTGGAACCCTGATGCAAGGAAATGGTACAATCCGCATTTGCCAAATCATCAATTTCTTTGCGCACAAGAGTTACAAATTCAACTATCACTGGTTGTTTCCCAGTTGAAGGTCGGCATAAGGACACTTTCAATGCATAATCCTAGAGGAAGGAGACAACATAAAACTTTTCCTAGATTTTAGCCTCCAGAGAAACACAATTTTTTTTTCATTTTTGTTTAGAGCATATAACAAGACATAATCATTACCAAGCTGAAGCTCCAATCTAATAGCCTCAAATATTTCTTCATACCCTGCTTTCTCTTTAATGTAATCACGCAGGAATAAACCTCCAATTTATCCTTCCCCGAATTTTTTTTTTGTATTTTTGCGCAAGATACAACTCATTCTTTTCACATGATTGAGGGTTTACAAATTTAGCTACGATTAGCTCTAATTCCCTCAGTGATTGAAGCAAATCCATAGTATTTGACACGAAAATAGAGAGCACCTAGGAAGGAAATAATACCCATCAAGCTCTTGGTCAAATGATTTCCACACCTAGCACTAAATGAATTGCATCTTCCTTACGCATACTACCACTTCTAAAAATAAGGTTCAAGTCTGCATGAGCGAGGCTCTCTTCAAATGACCTTTCCCAAGATTGAATAGGACAGTTAATTTGCAAGTTCCAAGGGCAATATCATATCATATTATATTGTATTGTAATATAATATATTATTATATTATAATACAACCTACTCTCTCAATTCCATTTTTTTTTTAAATTATCCACTTTAATATCATATTGTCTAATTTTTATTTGTGTGACTAATTATTTAGTTGTTCTTTTTACCCCATGATCAAATTAGTCACTTATGATGATCAAATTAGTCATTTATTTAGTCATTTATAGTTGTGTTACAAAAAATGAGTAGACTTTAGTCATCTTTAATTGTTGTGACTAAAAGTTTTAGTCACGTAGTCATTTATTTGCCAAATTCTACTAGTGTAAGACATAGATATCTTATTTCCTTGGTATAGATTGGGATATCCTTGATAGCTTGGATGAGGAGAATTTTGATACTGGTATCCTTAAGATGACCCAATAGATCTATCTTAGCTTGGATATGATGATTTTGAATGGCTAAACACTCAACGAAAGGAGGCTATGGACTTGAGGTGGTATGGTTTACCTGATTTGACTTAGACTCTAGAAGTGAATTGTCTAAAGCTTCAATTGTGGATTCCTCATCCACCATCTCAATGATTTGGGAGGATAAAGGTCCGGCAAGTGTCTTCCTTGACCTGAGGTGGACATCACTCACCTCTACCCCATAAGTGGGGTATTATATAGCCTCATTAGTATAAGTTGTTGGCTTTCTCTTTGTGGTATATTGTCCTTGATGACAAAACTAATTGGGGATTGAACTGATTGGTGATTGGTCTAATGACTAATGATACTTGGTGCTCTTTGTGTTCAGTTTGGCATATTCAGTATTTTGGTGATCATGCTTTGGGTTGATGCATTTGGGTGCATTCGTTCATCACATATTGCAGTACTGATCATGTTGAGCTTTATGTGTAGATAAAAGTTATTCAGGTGGTATTAGTTTTCAAGTGATACCATGGAACAATTGAATTCATTTTGATAGATTGGCATTTCTTTATTGTACAACAGGTATATTGTTTCAGTTGTTCATTATCAGTTTGATCGTGGCATTATTGACAAGATTCATTGTCTTCTCTGCAATTCTATTGGTGATATTCATGGCTGTCTCACAAATCTTTGATTAGTTTGGTTCATATGTTAACATGCTATACATATATTTCACAAGGGTTATTGCATTATACATGAGGTGGAGATGTCTGTATTGTTACATAGTCAATCTTGTATCCTTGAGTTGGCTACTATAGCTTCATAAGCAATGGTATTGCTTAGTCTTTTCATACCATTTCTTATAAAAAGTATTTCAACATTCTTGGGCCTTCACATGTTATATGGATTCACATTTCATATTTATTTATATCTTGGCATATGTTTACTTGTGATATAAGTTGGTCGGCATTAAGATATTTCTATTTGTTTTTAAAGTGCTTTAGCACGTAAAGGCCGACAATATACATTATGGTTATCACTTATAAAGTGATTGGCAAGGTGGCATGTCTTTGAATGTCGATCATGTTTCAAGCTTACTCATTGCACATAGTTAATACTTATTTTTTTGGAGACTTGGGTTATCGGCATGTGTATTATACTTTGTTAGCTTACTTGGCAGCGATACTATTATTTTTTAATGAGTATGTTGGCTGTGTTGACTTGGACAGCATGCGTGGCTTATGATTTGGCACTCATTTAATGTTTCACTGTGTCGGTGACATGGATTTCAAAATGATTGTAATATTATTTTTTGGATTTCAAGTTTCATTCATTTTGTTTTGGAGTTTTGATGAAGGGAGAAATAGGGTAAACAAAAAGAACTGAACCCTAGCGCTGCCATGCTGGAATTTTAGTTGCATATTGAGCAAGGTTGTTGTGGTATTCTGACTTGGTTTTCAGTTATGTTGGTCTTTGATGGATGGCAAGATAGTTGGTGGTTTTCATTTGAGCTGGAAGCGTTAGTTTGGGAAGTTTTCATGAAGAAATTTAGGGATTTTGTTTGCAGGTTAAATCCACCATGACAGAGGTAATATCTATGCATTATTTTGATCTTTCAAAGGTAAATCTAGTAAATGAGAAGTAAAAGAGGAAAACTTTGTTTTAGTTTTGAATAAATTTCTTAGCTAATCTGAAACTACCTTGAACCCGAGTGTAAACTCAATGGTTTCATCTCACCATGGCATTTCATCTTCATATCATTGATTTTTTCCTAAAAATCCTTGATTTTCATCATGATCAAATATTATGTTTCTTACGAGTTCATAAACTCTGGTTATTGAATACAGGTTTTTCTTGACAAAGATGTATAACCGTTTCACAAACATTGTATATATGTATCTCTACAAAAACACATAAAAAAAGTGATGTGAAGAGAGGAAATAGTCTGGATAGAGTATTGCTTATTGTGAAATCATTTTGTAAAAAGAGAAAAGTGGGCTCATATTGTTTTCATCTTAGATTGTATTACAGAGATTATTTTTTGAGTTGAGCATTATTGCAAAATCATTTTGTATCCTATTGTAATTTTATGACTGCAAATAATGATTATAGTTATAAGGTTCTGATGGGTTGCAATATCTTAAATGCTTGATGAAGTTGGTGCTTTAGAAAGATTATGGGAGTTGGTGCTCCACGTTGTTACAGAGTTGGTGCTCTTTGATTAATAATAAGGAAATTTTGGTGAGTGTTTTTTATACCCCAAGAGGGTTTTTCCACTCAGGAAATCTTTGTGTTATGTGATTTTATTTGTCTCTCATTCTATTTCATGTTAATGTGCTCATTTAGTCGATGCTCTGATACTTTTAGTGTGCTAAATTTTTTCTTATTTCAAAAGTTTGTCATGCAAAGTTAAAAAATCCTTTTGTTAAGAAAATTAAAAGTGCATTGGGAAAAAAAGTTGTTCTGTTTCAAAAGCACATACAAGATTGTTCATGTTGTCAATCAGATTGCACCCGAACGCTTGAATAGTTAAATTCAACAATCTGTTGAAACATGGAATGATTCTCAGGCCTGTGGGTTGCCTAATTTTGAGAATCAATCTCCAAAGAGGGTTGGTTCCCTGATGAAGACCTCCTAAAAACTAACTAGCTTGGCTGGGAAAGAGATAGAAATCTTGCTTGAATTGAAATCCTAAAGCTACAAGAGGTGATTGCACCAAAATTTTGTGATTCTATTCATTATCCTAAATCTATAAACTGCTGCAATAAAGTTTCTATATTTCACAATTCAACTAAGATCATGAAATTCACCAATATTCCACATGAAGGTTTGAAATTTCAATGTTTGTAAGAGGAGAACCAGATTTTCACAGATACAAATGACTGAATTTTTTGTTAAACATAGCATGCAGCTTGAATTATAACATGAAATCTTCTTGTTTTTTAAAGCATTAATGAGACAAAAACAAAGGATTTGAGATTAAATCATAGTGTTTAAATCAAATCATTTATATGACAATAAAACTCAAGAAATATTGAGAAGGAAAAAAACTATACTGAAAGCTGTATTACGATTCTTGAATGAAAAAAGTGTTGAGTTACAATGCCTCACTGCTGTATGCGTAAGCAGGAAAAAAGAACTGGGGTTAAAAAAGGTAAACTTTTTCAATATATACAATATGAATGCACTTCAAAGTGCATGAATAAGCAACTGAAAGTGATCTGAAAGTGAAAAATCACAATTCCAAAGTGAAATATGAGCATAAGTAAAAATCCCTGAAAATGTGGTTCAAACTCATGCAAAAATGAGTGAACTCAAACTCGAACTGGCAGTCATAAAGCATGTAACTGATCTGCAACTCAAACTGAACTAAAATCCCTGAAAAGGTAGGCTAAAGCATGCGAAACTGTCTCATTTTTGTCAATTCGCCCATGCACATTGGAACTCCACCTTCATGTCTAATTCTTCAGTTGAATCTGATATGTAACTTAAGTAAAAAGTGCAATGAATTTAGTCTTCAAATTGATATCAATCTTCAGCTGACCCTTACTTATAACTCTTTCATGGATTTATTTGAAAAGGCATTAATCCACCTTTTATTGTATGCTAAATATTAAAGAAAATATATTATCATCTTTAATATTTAGCTGAAAATTCAACATTCTCTAAACCCATGCAATATACATTTAAGTGGGAACTCTGTATATGCAAAATCAATAAGTCACGACCCCTTATTACTCCACTCCATGCATATAAGATATAAAATACATTCAACCTTATAAAAGAATTGGCCGACCATATCACTTGATAAAACAATTATAATGGGTCGACCACATCATCTCTAGGAATCTTGAAGGATGAATAAAACATAATGATTATTAAAAATCATTAATAACAATATCAAAAATGACTTAGGGCGAATGAAAAATGGCAATCATCGAACCCTAAAATCATTATTATTTTGTTGACTTTGATGAAGCTTCACGAAGAAGTTGGCTGCCACTGCTGAGTAGGGTTTCAACCTGAAAATCCACCATGAAATGGGTCGAATCTGCACCTTTTGATGTTTCCTGAGCTGAATCTTGGTGATTTTCACGTGGTAAGTTCATTCTTTACCAGTTTGACTCCATTTTGTAACATTTTATGAGGTTTTAAAGTCGCGGCTGTGCACAATATTGAACATAATTTCTGATAATATCATTCTTTGTTATTAAATTGTACTGGGCCACCATGATATACTGGTATCGAAAGTCTGAGGCCATTTTTTCTTTGGAGCTCGAACCACATTTTCCTATTTTCTAATGACCGCCATGGAGATTTTGAAGACAAATGCATGGTAAGTCATATTTCTGTCTTTACTTCAATCGCTGAAAACCCAATTCATTCTATATGGTCTTTGAATCTGCTTCTAATTTCTCCTCTTGATATTTGAGCTCGAATAGAACTCCCTCCTTGGCATGGCACGACTTCCTACTACAAACCCATATGATTGGCTATGCATTTTCTAAAAACAAAACAGTTTATAGATGTTTTGATTTTTCCTTTTCTTCATAGGACATGAGATTTGTCTTTGCCATCTCCCTGCTTACACCTTGGTGACTTTCAATGCTCCTATATGTATTTATGACTTTCAAAGTGAAGATGTTAAATGGGTACCTATTTTGAAGATGGAAAGCTCCAGGCTGCGGCCATGACTGAAAATTAAATACCTTTTGCTGTATACAACAAAAATCTGTTTGTTTTTGACCCACAACTAAAGATATGGCAACTCCATATATCTAAATTTATGAGGAAAACCCCCAGGTGGGTATTTGAACTTTATGCAAATATTCTGCTATTGATTTTGTTTTGAGCTTTTCCATACCAGAAATAAAAGAAATTCCTTCTTTGTTAGCTCGTCCCTTTGAAAATAACATGGTGCACATACCTTTCCTTTATAAAAAATGATAGAGATCTTGTGAATGTAACCATTTCCATGTTCAGATTTAAACAAGATAGTCATTGTATTTGCAAACAATACATTTCTGAAAATGCATCTATCTTGTTACTAACAACTTGCATACCTTAAACAATCAGGGACATCAAAACAAAATCAAAATGTCATTTTTGTTTCTATTCAGCATATTCATTGTTGATGCCTTGCATTCTTAACAGACATAATCTTTGCATGTGATTTATATATTCTGTAGATTTGCTGCTCTATTGACTTCGTGACTATGTGACTGGCACTGCCTTTGTTTTTTATTCTTTTCAATACTCTTGGAAAAAGACATAAATGTTGGCCATAGTAGAGCTGCAACTGGGGTTTTTCTTATGTGAATTGGTTGCACCATTGAAAATTGTCCATTTTACTTGTGCTCAAACTATTGAGGGGATATACTGTTGTCTTATTCAATGATAAGCTATACTCGTATTCAAATATGTTGCCTCTCATAGCAGTTGATGAATGAATTAGCTTAATCATCATATTTCTGTTACTACTACATCACATGCCTTACAGATTCTGTAGAAGCATACCTGAAAACCTCCTTGGTAAGGATAACCAATGCAAACATAGGATAATGGATGAATGATTGAACCTTCCTTTCAAACTGTTTAGACTACCAACATTATTATTAATATGCCATAGTAGAGCTTCCATTGTAATCCCACTAACTCTTGCAAAATACATAATTCCTTTGTTTATTCATTGAGCTCAAGCCTGAAAATCACTGTTATAGATGTTACTACAGCAAGTTTTCATTTGGAAAATAATGTTGCTGCTCTATTTATATCCGTGAGATACCACGACTCAACAACTTAATAAGCATTATACTTTTCTGTTGTTGCTTATTCTTATTTCAAACAAGAATCTCAAGGTATCACATGTCATGCATTTTCTGAAATGGCATCCCTCTTATCTTATGAATGTAATGCTTGCATTTGTTCAGTTCCATATCTGAATCAGCTTCACTGTCTCCTTTCATTCATTATCATTTGAAAAGTATGATGTATTCTCATGTAAAGGAACTAGTTCCCTATGCTTGGATAATAATCTGCAAGTAATCATTTGATTCAGTTTTCATATATAACCCTTGAAAACCTCATATGCAATTTCATGGCTACCTGTCATGGTACTGTCACTCTTTATGCCTTACGGTTTCTATGTAACAATTCTCCTTTATGATAGTACTCTATTTCTCAAAGTCTCTTTCAAGCTATGTATAAATCCAAAGTTGTTTAGAAACAGTTTTAAATGATTGATACTTTGTTCTCCCTTCAGTATAAAGGGACTCAATACCTTACTGAGATGTAAAACATGAATGGAAGACAGAGCTGAAACTCCACTATGGCAAATACAATTAACGCTCTCCAATCATGCTTCTTTGTTTATGATGAGAAAAAGATAACTGCTCAATCTATTTTATCATGTTGAATTAGACTTCTTGATGACAGTCTTAGATGATGATTGTTTCTTTCCTTGATTAAATAACTCTCATATATGATGTGAATGAGAAGTGTCCTTATGATATGTCGGGATCTACCCTTGTGGGAGCCCGTTTTACTCCACATATCTGATAAAATGACCTCGAACATGATGAACCTGTTCCTGCACATTGAAAAAAACATGTTAGAAAAATAAAAGAAGCTGAAAGCTTCCATTGAGTTATATTTTTCTTGATTGTTAGCCTTTCATCTAATGAATGTTTATTTTGATGCAAATTACATTTTAGTTGGTAGCATAGGCATAAGGCAGAAAGTAATTCATCATTGTTTAGAGTATAACTCTAATGCCACTTTTTACAATTTTGCAGGTTCATGGAGCAAGGAAACAAGGCTGCAGCTGCTTGGAAACGCGACGGCTGAAGATACCAACGAAAGTGATTCATCATTACAGGAAATGATGATTTGCTCCTCTTCTTTACGCTTATGTTATTTTCAGTAGTGTAGTTTTTTCTTTAAAATTGTATTCATCATTTGATTGTCAGATCAAATTGAGTTACTCTCGCGGCTTGTGCGAGATTCAACATTTTTACAAAGTGAATAAAAAGCATTACTATGCAAGTTTTCTCAAATTTCTATTTTAAATGCTTGCACAATAAAACTATGATTCAAATGTAAAATGATCTTCTATGACGATCAATGAATACTTCAATCAGATCAATGAAAATTTCAATACCTATAAATGATGAATTTCATTCAGCTCTACCTGTTTTAGCTTGAAGTGAAAAAATAGGTAACAGTTCACACTCTAATTGAACAATATAATATGATGCTTTTAAGATGAGTTTCATGTCAATCTGATTTTAAGTGTTAATGTACACTTGCATAAACAAGTCAGCCACATTGAGTTTAAATTAGTAAAAAGTTTCGTTGTGCCTTCAGAGTAAAAAATTAAAAATTATTTCACTTTGATTCACCCCCCTCTCAGAGTGAATCCACTTCCAACAAGTGGTATCAGAGCATAGGGTCCTGCATTAGGTTTCATACCTAGGATTGATTCTGGTCTTGAAAGTTTGTCATTATGGCACATGCACTTGAAGGATCATCCATTACAAGAGCACCTTTGTTTGATGGTACTGATTATGTGTTTTGGAAAATCAAAATAGAAATATATCTAATTTCTCTAGACCTTGATGTCTGGAACTTACTATGCAATAAATATGTTGTACTTGATGTCATACCTACAAATCATGATGAGAAAAGAAAATATGAAATGAATGCAAGAGCTAAACATGCTCTGTTGTGTGGTTTGACAAAAGATGTGTTTGTCAAAGTCATGCATTGTAAATCTGCATATGAAATATGGGAAAAGCTTGAAAACATTTATGAAAGAAATGAAAAATTTAAGCAATCTAAAATTCTTACTCTTAAGAGTCAATTTTAGGAAATGAGAATGAAGGATGATGAAAAGATTGTTGATTATTTCTTAAGGATGGATGAAGTTGTAAATGCAAGAAGAGGTCTAGGTGAAACAATTGCATAGTTTGATATTATTCAAAAAGTAATAAGAACTTTGCATCCTAAATTTGAGTCTAAAGTTTCTACTCTTGAAGAAAAGAAGCGTTTTGACTCTCTTACTATGGACAATTTGCAAGGCATATTAACAACATATGAAATGAGGATAGGAAGCACTGCTTCAACTTCTAAGGAGACTGCTTTTAAAGCAGAAAAGAAAGAAGACTTAGATAGTGAATCAAAACTATATGATACCTTAGAATCTCTTTTGGTAAGAAAGTTGACAAAGAAATATAAAGGAAAAGTGCCTTTTAAATGTTTTAATTGTGGCAAAGTTGGTCATTTTGTAACTAAATGTCCTTATCCAAATCAAACCAATGATGATGAGAAAATAGAAAAACAATTCAAGAAAAAGTATTGGAATCCTAAAAATAAATTTAACAATAGTCTCAAAAAGAAAGAGTCTCTTTAGCAAAGAAGACTCAGACGTTGAGACAGATGAGTCCTTAAATGAAGAAGATGAAACTTTATTCATGGCTGAAATTTCTGCATAAAAGAATCCAAACAATCAGTCAAAAAGTCAAACAAAAGATCAATCTAAATTAGAAGGGAGTCTTGAAGGTGAATTACTTTGTGCTCTACAAGAAATCAAAAAATTAAAGAAACAAGTTGCTTCACAAGAGAAAAGTCCAAATAAGACAATTACACCTTTACAAACTGAACTTGATGATTCTAGGAGAACTGTACACAATCTTAAATAAGTTCTTGCAGATAAAGATAAGGAAATTCAAAGGCTTGAAATGGAAGTAATCACACTTAAGAAACAATTACAAGGTTATGAAAGTACTCTGCGTTTAAATGATTTTCTTGGAAAGCAAAAACAACATAAGGACATGACTGGTATTGGTTTTAGCACTGGTGAATGTTCAAATCAAAACTTCAAAACAATTGATAAGAAGCAACTTTTGAGCATAAAAGAAACAATATTAGATTCAATGCATTCTTTCATGGTTATTGTTTCTACTGCAATAGATTTGGGCATAAGGTGAATAGATGCAGATTTATACTTTCTAGAACACCTAGATTTGGTCACAAATAGTTCTTTGGTTTTCCAAATACAATCAGATGTTTCAAATGCAATACTATTGGTCATACATCCAAACAATGCAAACAAAATAAACTTAACTCACAAAAAGTGTGGAGACCCAAGTTTGTTCCAAGTGTAGAGCAATCTATGCTAATACAAACTGCCTTTCTCTCCAAGAAGAAGGAATTTTGGGTGTTGGATAGTGGTTGTTCAAACCACATGACTAGTGATATAGAAAGGTTCTTGAAACTTGAAGATTATGAAGGAGGATTTGTCAAGTTTGGTGACAACTCAGGTATTCAGATAAAAGGTAAAAGTTCTCTACTGCTAAATGATGACACACCAATCTATGATGTATATT
Source organism: Sequoia sempervirens (assembly GCA_007258455.2). NCBI lineage: Eukaryota > Viridiplantae > Streptophyta > Pinopsida > Cupressales > Cupressaceae > Sequoia > Sequoia sempervirens. The sequence continues at coordinate 112,975 of VDFB02331077.1, read as the reverse complement.
ATATAGAAGGATTGAAACATAATCTTTTAAGTGTCAGTCAAATTTGTGATAATGGATATCATGTTACATTTGGTGCACAAGGTTGTGAAATAAAAACCAACAAATCTGGTAAAACAGTTGCAACAGGTTTGAGAACTTCTGGAAAATTTACAATCTTGTTGACTCTTCTAATCATGAAAGCAATGAAGGTATGTGTCTTATGGGTCAATTGGAAGAAAACTAGTTATGGCATAAACGTTTAGGGCATATAAACTTTGACAATCTGGTTAGAATAAGTATAAATCAAAATGTAAGAGGCTTGCCTATATTGAGTAAACCAGAAAATACAGTGTGTAAAGAATGTCTTAAGGGCCAACAAACTAAAGTGAGTTTTAAATCTAAAGAACATGCATCTACAAAGCCATTGCAGCTTGTACACACTAATCTTTGTGGTCCTACTAAGACTAGGTCAATAAATGATGAAAAATACTTCATGTTATTTGTAGATGACTACACAAGAATGGTTTGGGTAACTTTTCTCAAACATAAATCTGAAGCTTTTGACAGATTTAAAAATTTTCATAAGATGGTTGAGAAAGAGTCTGATATGAAACTCAAATTTTTAAGATCAGACAAGGAAGGTGAATTTACATCTCAAGAATTCATTGATTATTGTGAACAACATGGCATCAATATGCTCCTGCAAGAACACCTCAATAGAATGGGGTTGTGGAGAGGAAAAATAGAACAGTGAAAGAAATGGCTAGAACAATGTTAGATGAAGCCAAGCTGCCTGATATGTACTGGGAAGAAGTTGTTCACACAACTGTTTACATTCTAAATAGAGTACAAATAAGGGTAAAATCCAATTTCACTCCATATGAGCTTTGGTATGGTAAATCTGCTTCTATTAATTACTTCAGAATATTTGGCTGTAAATGCTTTATTAAAAGAGATGATGAAAATTTAGGAAGCTTTCAGTCAAAATATGATGAAGGTATCTTTTTAGGCTATTCTACTCATAGCAAAGCCTATAAATGCTTCAATAAAAGGTTGAATAATATTGTTGAGTCTATTAATGTGAAATTTGATGAAAGATTGCTCCTAGATTCTGATTATGTGCAGGATGATGAAGACAAATTTGTGGCAGATTCAAATATCACTCCCAAAACTGTAGTAATAGATGAATCACAACATGAGGATATTTCAAGTTCCAAAGCAATACCTCCTAAAACTCCTTCCAAAATTGTTGCAAAAAATAATCCTAAAGATCTAATAATTGGAGATAAAGATGCAGGAATCTTAACAAGAAGAAAGGAAAAACTTGAGGAACAAGCTCAAGTTGCTGAGCATTTTTGTTTAATAACTGAATTTGAGCCTAAAACTGTTAATGATGCTTTAAATGATGATTGTTGGTTGAAAGCTATGCAGGAAGAAATCAGCCAGATCGAGAAGAATAAAACTTGGGAACTAGTCCCAAGACCTAATGATAAAAATGTTATTGGCGGCAAATGGATTTTCAGAAATAAACTAAACGAAAGTGGCAAAGTAGTGAGAAACAAAGCACACTTTGTGTGCAAAGGATATGCACAACAAAAAGGTATATATTTTAGTGAAACTTATGCACCTATTGCTCGTATTGAATCTATTAGAATTTTCTTAGCATATTCTTGCTTTAAATTTTTTAAAGTGTACCAAATGGATGTTAAAACTGCATTCTTGAATGGTTATCTTGATGAGGAAGTTTTTATGGAACAACTAGAAGGATTTGTTGTACAAGATAAATTTGATCATGTGTACAAATTGAAAAAGGCTTTGTATGGTCTCAAACAAGCTCCTAGAGCTTGGTATTCTAGATTGGATGCACACCTAATAGCAAATGGTTTTAAAAGAGGTGGTGTGGACAATAATCTTTATATCAAACAAGAAGATAATGATATATTAGTTGTTGAGGTATATGTAGATGATATAATCTTTGGCTGCAACAATGATGCCTTATCAAAGAAGTTTTCAAAGATTATGGAATCAGAATTTGAAATGTCAATGTTAGGCGAACTAACATTCTTTCTTGGCCTCCAAGTTTTACAGCTTGAACAGGGAATATTTTTATAACAAACAAAATATGCAAAAGAAATGTTGAAAAGGTTTCAAATGGATGATTTTCGTCCAGTAAGTACACCAATGGTGACTGGTTGTAAGTTATCTAAAATTGATGATTCTCCTAATGTTGATCAATCTAAATACAAATCAATGATTGGCAGCTTGTTATATTTAACTACCTCCAAACCAGATTTAATGCAAGTTATTTGTATGGTCTCTAGATTCCAATCTGCACCAAAACAGTCCCATCTTACTGTTGTTAAAAGAATATTTAAGTATATCCAGGGTACTCTTGACTATGGTCTTTGGTATTCTAGGGGTAATGATTTTACTTAAATGACATTTACTGATGTTGATTGGGCTGGTTGTCTAGATGATAGAAAAAACACCAGTGGTGCAGCTTTTTACTTGGTGATCATCTTGTTGCTTGGCATAGCAAAAAGCAAGATTTAGTTTCATTATCAACAACAAAAGTTGAATATATTGCAGCCACATCTTGCTGCACTCAGCTTCTTTGGATGGATCACACACTTTTAGACATGGGTATTGATGTTACTAAACCTGTTTCCATCTTTTGTGATAACTCCAGTGCGATTAACTTATCAAAGAATCTTGTTATGCACTCCAGAACCAAACATATTGCAATTAAATTTCATTTTATGAGAGAAAAGGTTTTGGCTAATGAGGTTACTGTGCAATATGTACCAACTCAAGCACAGGTGACATATATTTTTACTAAGCCCTTGGCTAAAGAGGTTTTTGAAAGACATCAGTTTGGATTGGGAGTTATCTCTCAATCACTGCTCTCTTAATGTTCCATCATTGATTTAGGGGGAGTTTCTTAGCTCTCCTAGAAGCTTCTTGCTGCTTTTGTGATTTATTTGCTGCTTTGGTGTTTCCTTATGTAAACTTTGTCCTTGAGACAAAAAGGGGGAGAAATATAAGTTATTCAGTTATGAGTATTCAATTGGTTGTTCAGTTTGTATCTTTTAGGGTTGGTGATCATATTGAATTCAGATGGTTACAGATGGTTTTTTCCATCAAGGACAAAGGGGGATTTTGTTGGCTTTCTCTTTGTGGTATATTGTCCTTGATGACAAAACTGATTGGGGATTGAATTGATTGGTGATTGGTCTAATGACTAATGATACTTGGTGCTCTTTGTGTTTAGTTTGGAATATTCAGTATTTTGGTGATCATGCTTTGGGTTGATGCATTTGGGTGCATTTGTTCATCACATATTGCAGTACTGATCATGTTGAGCTTTATGTGCAGATAAAAGTTATTTAGGTGGTATTAGTTTTCAACTAATACCATGGAACAGTTGAATTCATTTTGACAGATTGGAACTTCTTTATTGTACAACAGGTATATTGTTTCATTTGTTCATTATCAGTTTGATCATGGCATTATTGACAAGATTCATTATGTCTTCTTGGCAATTCTATTGGTGATCTTCATGGCTGTCTCACAATTCTTTGATTAGTTTGGTTCATATGTTAACATGCTATACATATATTTCACAAGGGTTATTGCATTATACATGAGGTGGAGATGTTTGTATTGTTACATAGTCAATCTTGTATCCTTGAGTTGGCTATTATAGCTTCATAAGCAATGGTATTTCTTAGCCTTTTCATACCATTTCTTATAAAAATTATTTCGACATTCTTGGGCCTTCACATGTTATATGGATTCACATTTCATATTTATTTATATCTTGACATATTTTTACTTGTGATATAAGTTGGTCGGCATTAAGATATTTCTATTTGTTTTTAAAGTGCTTTAGCACTTAAAGGCTGACAATATACATTATGGTTATCACTTATAAAGTGATTGGCAAGGTGGCATGTCTTTGAATGTCGATCATGTTTCAGGCTTACTCATTGCACACCAGTTAATACTTATTTTTTTGGAGACTTGGGTTGTCAGCATGTGTATTATACTTTGTTTGCTTACTTGGCAGCGATACTATTATTTTTTAATGAGTATGTTGGCTGTGTTGACTTGGACAACATGCGTGGCTTATAATTTGGCACTCATTTAATGTTTCACTGTGTCGGTGACATGGATTTCGAAATGATTGCAATATGATTTTTTGGATTTCAAGTTTCATTCATTTTGTTTTGGAGTTTCGATGAAGGGAGAAATAGGGTAAACAAAAAGAACTGAACCCTAGCGCCGCCATGCTAGAATTTCAGTTGCATATTGAGCAAGGTTGTTGTGGTATTCTGACTTGGTTTTCATTTATGTTGGTCTTTGATAGATGGCAAGATAGTTGGTGGTTTTCACTTCAGCTGGAAGCGGTAGTTTGGGCAGTTTTCATGAAGAACTTCAAGGATTTTGTTTGTAGGTTAAATCCACCATGACAGAGGTAATATCTATGCATTATTTTGATCTTTCAAAGGTAAATTTGGTAAATGAGAAGTAAAAGAGGAAAACTTTGTTTTAGTTTCGAATAAATTTCTTAACTAATTTGAAACTACCTTGAACCCGAGTGTAAACTCAAGGGTTTCATCTCATAGTGGCATTTCATCTTCATATCATTGATTTTTTCCTAAAAATCCTTGATTGGCATCATGATCAAATATTATGTTTTTTACCAGTTCATAAACTCTGGTTATTGAATATGGGTTTTTCTTGACAAAGATGTATAACCATTTCACAAACATTGTATATACGTATCTCTACAAAAACACATAAAAAAAGTGATGTGAAGAGAGGAAATAGTCTGGAAAAAGTATTGCTTATTGTGAAATCATTTTGTAAAAAGAGAGAAGTGGGCTCATATTGTTTTCATCTCAGATTGTATTACAAAGATTATTTTTTGAGTTGAGCATTATTGCAAAATCATTTTGTATCCTCTTGTAATTTTATTACTACAAAGAATGATTGCAGTTATAAGGTTCTGATGGGTTGCAATATCTTAAATGCTTGATGAAGTTGGTGCTTTAGAAAGATTATGGGAGTTGGTGCTCCACGTTGTTACAGAGCTGGTGCTCATTGATTAATAAAAAGGAAATTTTGGCGAGTGGTTTTTTATACCCCAAGAAGATTTTTCCACTCAGGAAATCTTTGTGTTATGTGTTTTTATTTGTCTCTCATTTTGTTTCATGTTAATTTTCTCATTCAATCAATACTCTGATACTTTTAATGTGCTCAAAAATTTCTTATTTCAAAAAATTTTCATGCAAAGTTAAAAAGCGTTATGTTAAGCAAATTAAAAGTGCATTGGGAAAAGTTGTTATGTTTCAAAAGAACCTACAAGATTTTTCACACTCTAATTGAATAATATCATATGATGCTTTTAACATGAGTTTCATGTCAATCTGATTTTAAGTGTCAATGTACACTTGCATAAACAAGTCTGCCACATTGAATTTAAATTAGTAAAAAGTTTTGTTGTGCCTTCAGAGTCAAAAATTAAAAAAATATTTCACTCTGATTGACCCCCCCTCTCAGAGTGAATCCACTTCCAACATAAGCCTGTTGGACAGGCTTGTTGTTAGGGTTAGGTATTTGTGGTGATCATGGTGGATGAGATGTTATGTTTGATGGATTAGACATAATAGCCTATTGTGGTTGAGAAGGCAACAAAGGCTATTGGTAATTCACATTTTTGTGCTACCACTTCTGGCCTTTTTGCCATTGTGATTGCCACTAATTTTGTTCTAATGGCCATTGAAGGTTATAATTGGAACCTTGAAGATTTTGTTGTGACCATGCATTTGGTTGCCAGTGGTTCTAGTTTTGTTGAGGGTTTTTCCATTTTTTTTGGTTATTTGGCCAGGGCTGAGAATTCCAACCAAAGAAATTCTAATTACTATTGTAATGGAAAAAGTATCCCTTTTCCTTACTTGATTTGGGAATAATTGTCATTGAATTAACCTAGTTTTTCCTAAGTTTAATGTTGTAATGTGTTGTAACACATTCACATTGATCTTGGCCCCCTTTTAATAAAATGTACCTAATTTGTACCATATTGTAGGTGTTGTAACACACTTTCACACTTATCTAGGGTCCTCTTAATTAATTGTGGTTAATTAGAGTTAATTAGCCCCTTTAATTCAAATTTAAGCCTTATTTGTGACCTCTTGAGGATGATCCTAAAACCCATAATCCAAATTGCATAACATTTAATTCGGAAAATTTTAGGTCCTAGAAATTGGTAATAGGACCCATTCACCCTAGGTGGTGAATGGGTCCTCCCTCTGTAGGACCACCCTTTCTTTGCAGATTCTACATGGGTTTTTGATTCAATTTCATTCCCTAGAGGCAAGGTCTTGGAAAATTGTGGCAGGACCCATTCATCCTAGGTGGCGAATGGGTCCTCCCTCAATGAGGACCCACTTTTGGATTTAATTTTGATGGGATTTTAATAACATTCACTTCTAGATCTGGTGTTAGTTTGAATTGTTTGAATTTCGAGGTTAATCTCTTGATTTAGTATAAATATGGGGTTAATTCACATAGTTTCATCCTTGACTTCCAACCATTCATGCATTATAGAAAATTTGAGTTCACAAGAGCATTTCAAATGCATTTCAAGGTAGATTATAAAGGTTTTATTGTAACAATTCAAGGTCATTACATCATGACAAGGGCTTAGTGCATTCATGCATGTTGTTGAGATAAGATAGTGAATGTTGTTGAAAAATGAGGTGTTTTCTTAGCTTAATACTCTGTAAACCTTTAATATTGCTGATTTAAGTAAGATTTTTCTTTGTTACATATATTTTTTGTGGGTGATTATCTTGATTAATCCATTTTACTGTTGTAGAATGTAGATAGAAGTTGATAGAAGAACTAGATAGGATATTAGAAAGATTACACAAGATGTATCATGGAGAAACCATTTTGGGAAAAAACTCCACCAAGTATTATTCTATTATTCAATCTCTGAATTAAAATAGCTCCAATTCTTGCTTGAGAATGCTTCTTCTTCCTTCACCAATCTTCTTCACAACTTGTAATAAAATTGATGCACAACTCTCTTCAACTTTCTTGAGATAAATAGACTTTTAATTAGCTTTGTAAACTCAACATGAGTTACAATTACAATGCTCAAGCCCTATCCCTAAAAGGTACACCTATATCTTCCAAGTAGAATTATCCTATGAAGAACAATGCTAAAACATGTGCTTCATCCATTTGGGAGTCCCAAACTGAATTTGCAACTCAACCTTCATTTTGTTGATAATTCTAAAGTTCTTCCTCAAAGTTGGCGCCCATAAGTAATCCTACTTAACTGAGCCTTCAGAAATATCTCAACATGTAAAAGAGGTAAATCCAAGAAAGAATCTTGGCCGCCCAAGTTGGCTCCAAGTGATTTCTTGTTAACTGAAACATTTACTCAACACCATTCATGCAAGAATGGTCATCCCCTGTTAACTGGAGGTAGTCCCTATTATTTGTCATACAACTCAAGTTATTAGCCATGCATTCCAAGTTAACTGAAGCTAATTACATGCAACTCAAAATAACCAACATGCATGCAACTGAAGATAACTGAACCATAACTGAACTGAACTGAACTAAATTAAACTAAACTGATTCTAAATTGAACTAAACTGAATTGAAATCATCTGAACTGAGCTAAACTGAACTTCATGCATGCAAACATCAAACTCTAACTCCTAGGATATTTACATGCATTCAAAAGTGTTATCTCTTACTCCGAATAGTTAACTGAACTCAAGATAAGTGTCACCTTACCATGTGTGCACCCACATGTTCGTATTATTTAGGAATAACTACAAATATCAATTTCATGATTTATTTCATCAAATATTAATCCCATCCTAATCTTAGTGTTGTTGAACACATTCCGAGAGCTTAGGAGATACATGAAATAATTAATGTTTAGGATTTACAATTAAATGGCATCCTATTTCCAACAAATGTAGCATTGAAGATCTACTTGCAAGCATTGTTCACATATTATTCAAGGATGAAGATCTACATTCTTCATGGCCACTTCATGTTAGATTGCAAATTTATCTCCCAATACAACTTCCAAGGTATCATCACTTCATATTTCATGTTTCATGCTTCAATTTCATTATCTCATCATTTGGTTTAATTACCTACAAGGGGTTTGAATTAGGAAATCCCCTATTCACTAACAATCAACAATTTTTTCTTCCCTTGAGTGCGTGTTTGCAGATTTATAGGTTGAAGATCAAGCGGAGAAGAAGTTTAGAACAAAATTGTCAAAGTTGTCAAGTTGCAAGATTGATCCTTATAGTGCAAGAACAAAGAATCGAAGCTACAAAATTTATTACAAGTTTTCAGGAGCTAACAACCAAGAATTTGAGATTGCAAACATCAAGGAAAATAACCCAGATCTCAGTTTTAGAAACATTAACAAGAACCATTCGCCACTAAAGGCGAATGAATCCTTTGTGCCCTAAAACAGGCTTCTTGCAGCAAGGTACACACCATATTAAGCTCTAAAAACTCCCCTCATAGTTGATATAATAGTTAGGGTTTGTTTTTTATTGTTATTGGAATCTTATCATACACATAATCACATGTTTAATGGTGGAAGATTAGTGGTTCATCATCTTGTTGATTCATTTTGATGCAAACCCTACTTTCAACACTTAAACATTTTGGTGAACCTGACTTATTGATCATTGCAATTTTTTGATTTTAAAGTCTTTCATTGCATCCTAGGTTAGATCTTACACTCATTTGCATTTAATTAGATCTCATTTAGGGTTTCTTGCATTGCATTCAAAATTGCATCTCATTTAGGGTAAAGATTTACATTGTTTTGCATCTCTCTAAATTTGAAAAATACAAAAACAAATTAGTCATTGTACATATCATTTAGATCTCATATATTTGCATTTGAAAATCAAAACAAAATTGCATTTCAACCTAGGTCTTTGCATTCATCTTTTCATTGCATTTTCACAATGCATTTATGGAAAATCTGAAACTGAAACTCACTGCCTCAAGCCTAGAACTAAAAGACATTATTGAAAGCTTGAAAATCATTCAAAAATAGTTTAAAAATACCTAACCAGGACCCATTCACCCTTACTGGTGAATGAGTCCCTGATCAGGTCAACCCTGAACCTTCTGGCATTTGAAAAAGGATTGAAAATCACTCTGAAATCAACAGAAACATCTCATAAAAACCTAACCAGGACCCATTTTCCCTTATTGGTGAATGAGTCTGTGTTAGCTACCGATCTGCATTTTCTAGAAATTGAAATCGTAGTTTTAGGCTTATGTTTGCTGCTGTTACTTCCCTATTTCAGTTTCTTGATTTGTTGTTTCATCAAATTCATTGCATTTAGCTTAAATTGCTTCATTTCAGTGCACTGTCAAAAATTCAAAATTTGCATTCAAACATTTCATTTTTAGTTTATTACATTGTGTAATCAATAAATTGCATTGCTTAGAATCTGAAAATTGCATTTCATTCTAGGTTTTTGCATTGTCTCTTTCCATTTAGGGTTTGCACACTAGGTTTGTAAAAATTGTATGAGCTTTACATCTTGGTGTCCTATTAGCAATACTATTGTAACATGTAGTTGGAGGCTCATGCATGTCATCTCACGATACTTGCAGTGGATCTTGGGTTTCCTAACTCTCTTTATGATAATTTTGATAATCAACCCTCCATCGCTCATCATTTGTATACTACCCTTCAAATCTCGCAAGATGACCTAAACAAACTAGATGACACATTCAAAAACTTACAAGTCCATATCCTTAGTGAATGCATAGACATTAGCTTGGTTCCCATTATACAAAATCTAAGGAAAGTACTTCAAATTGAAAATGGAACACAAATTATCTATAGTCTTAGTCACTTCTTTCATGTGTATTGGAATAAGGAAAACAACAATGATATACATGCCACAGTCTATCTTGCTAGTGAAACTAAGAATGATATGATGAATGTTGACACAGATGATGACAATATGGATACTATTGAACAACATCCCGCATATACTGTGGTAGCATTTATCGAAGCTAGACCTCATAAGGGCTCAACTAAAAATCCTCTTGTTATTTCTTTCTCACAAAATGACATACTTAAAAGTGCACTTGATGGTCCTCTTTACATAGCTGGCCAAATCAATAATAAGCCCACTAATGGTATATTAATTGATCCCGTATGTGGAGAGAATGTTATCACTGAAGAATTATTACATGTGCATGAACTATATCAAGAGACATATGACAAACCAAAAGCATGGACCAAGACGCATAATGGGTTTGCTTTCCCTATGATAGGATCGATATATCTCCCTTATAAAGTGGGACCAAAAACACTAACTGTCTCATTTTCCATCATTCTGCAATTGAACAAATTTTGTGTGAAGCTAAGCTATCCATGGCTTCTCTCCATCATTTTTGTCCCCTCAGTTATGCATAAATGTCTAAAGTTTCCATTTGGAAATGATATCTTTATTGTGCATCATAGTGGATTTAACCCTACCTCAGCTTGAGGGAATTTTCATTAGATTTCTTTTGGCCGGAGCCTATGGAATCTATCAAGCCTCATGAGGATTTATTTTTCAAATCATATCAAAAGTTCAAGGCAATGAAAATATCAGAATTATCCATTCGAAACATGCCTCAACCTATAATTGAGATGTCTATCCTTGATGAAGCAATGATCGGACCAAAATCCCTTCCGAACATACAAGACCAACCTATAGAAAAACCTCCCACAATTTCCTACAAGAGACCATGAGATAACAAAAACAATCCTATTGTCTCTCCTAGAGTCAAACAAGTTTAGAAAGTCAAAGAGAAAGTGGTTGAAGAAGCTATTGTTGCTTCTTTTGTTCCTCCTAAGGAAGAGATGCCTATGATTGACAAACCCGCTCTTACACAAGCACAAATTGGCAAAAAATTGAAATAGAATTGCAGTGCTCGAGAGTGTAGGTGTAGATGACATGCTATTGCTCATAGATTAAAAACTCAAGAAGACAAGAACAACATATAGAAAATCAACATCCAAACCTTCCTGAAGCAATGCATGATGATTCTATACCCTCACCGCAACATAAACAAGAATATTCCATGGGAATTATCCTTAGACCTCCCATTGTGATAAATCTAGATGATGACATTGACATTGAAAAGATTGATGAACAAGTGCATGATAAGTTGAATACCATTTTTTCTTCTTCTATGATCTTAAATGACAAATCTCCTAAAAAGAGTTTTAAACCTAGTGCTTCCCCTAGTGCTTCCCCTAGTTTGAAACTTTCTCTTGTCCCTTTAGCTAGTTGTCTACCTTCCGTTTATACCAACCAAGATTGGGATGCAGACGACCTACTTTAAGGTTGACTCACATGTTCTTAACTAGTCTTTTGAATTTTCACGTTTTCTTTATGTGCTTGCATGTGTGTAATGTGATCCCCCATGTTGTTTTGTTTGATGCGTTTCTTTCTTTTTGTGCATTCCTCTATATGTACCTACATTCTTCTATATGTCGTAATCATTTGTCTTGTGTTTTCCTTTTAGGGATGATAGAAGGCTTCAAGATATCCATCTCTCTTCCATGTTGACCCAAAATCTTTTCTTTATCTTTTACATTTGTGTTGTGTTTTCATTTTGGGGATGATGCAAGGCGTCAAGACATTCATGTCTCTTCCATGTTGACCCAAAAGGATTTTTCTTCTTTTTTTGCTTTCTTTATGTGTCATTTTTCTAGTTCTATGAGTATTTGGGGAATGATGATAATTCTAAGCTCTAAAACAACATTATAGCAAAGACATGTTGACCCCAAATCCATAGATCCCTTATGTATTTCCAGGGGCAATCCTTCCTTCCTATTTCATGTTGCAACTTTATTTCGGAAACATATGACTTGGCATATGTTTTTCCGAGGAAATCTCTCATGTCTTAGGCAAAACAATGGCTAGTTTAAAGAAATTGCTCACAATAATGGTGTAGCAATCACTTTAAAGTGGGGGCATACATCGATGGCATATTTCGACAAAATTTCATGGTGTGATTTTTCTTTTTTCTTGTGACGTGTCCTTTTCTTGGTGGTGTCATTGGGTTTGATGTTCTCCAAGAGTGTACAATATCCTTTCGTGGCATGATGTGAAATGAGGCATCCCATGAGTGATGATTTGACATACTTGACTTATCCTCTCTTGGAGACATTAGGCACAATGTTCCCTAAGAAGAATATTGTAAAGCAAATTTTTCTTTTAATCTTTTTGGTTTTTAGCTTTTACCTTTTTCAGCTTTGAGAGAAGTTCACGCTTAATGAAGAAAAGACTTCTCCAAAAGGCGCACAATGTGCCACATGGTTGCTATGTGGTTTTTGTATATTGCTTCCCTTTCGAGTGCGAACTGAGACACGTGTCAGCTTGGTGGGGATTTTCTTCAAAGCCATTCTCATAAATATGAGATTTCCCACTTGCTTGACACATCATCTATTCGTTCGAGTAGTTTATATTTTTTTATGGAATGATCTCTTCAGGCGAAGTTTTTCAGAATACGGTGGGTGTCTTGTCTTTAGGGTGGAACATTCGAGTCAACACCATAAATCTATATGATTGATTGATCATATTTTTTCTAGGCTATGTTAGAATCCGATTGTTTTTTTACTGTAATCTTTGCTAAATATCTAAAGCCATTAATGAAGCAGTTAGGACTTAATGAGAAAAGATTGTTGTGATCTAATCAAGATCTAAGATCATATTGTGGGCTATCAGGTGTAGGCACCTAGCAATTTCTGCTTCTGGAATGTTGGTGGCGGTGTTCTATTCATCCAATTATAAATAAAGGTTGGTAGCATAAGCAAAAAAGTTAGAAAAATTACTTCAAAAATATTTTTGAAGGAAATA